>JASPKP010009711.1:0-10042 GCA_030674155.1 Stramonita haemastoma
AAAGGGGGGGAGGGGAGAGAGAGAGTACAAAAGTCGCACACAAAATTAAAACCTTAAACATGTCATTATTTTAAGAAAATTCAACTGATAAAGATCACCAAATTATCCTTGTTTTTAAAAAAAAAAAGTATTTTTTACAGGAAGGGATTAAGGCTTTGCTTGGCCTAAAATCTGTATTCTTGTGTATTAAAGTTTAGTCTTCATTGAGTCATTCATTCATTCATTCTTTCTTCTCTCCCCCTTCTCACCCCCTCCCGCTCTCCTCTCCTCTCCTCTCTCTTCTCTCTCATCCCCCCCTCTCTCTCTCTTCTCACCCCTCTTTCTACTCCCCCACTTTTTTCTCTCTCACCCTCTTTTGTGTTTTTGAACGGGAAAAATTTTTTGGGTTTAATTAAGGGGCTTTTTTTTAATCTTGATCTTACCCCAGAGGGTGGGGGATTTGGAGTAACAAAAACCATGAGGGGTGTATTAAAAAACTGCCTTCAACATCTGAAATTCCCCGTCACCCTCCCAAATTTATAACCTCGATAAGTTGTTGTTTGGGGCCGCGCGCGCGCACTGTGTGTGTGTGTTGTGTGTGGTGTGTGTTGTGTTGTGGTGTTGTGTGGTGTGGGGGTGTGTGTGGTGTTTGTTGTGGTTTGTGGGGGTGGGGTCTGTGGTGTGTGTTTTTTTTGTGTTTGTGGTGTACATTCGAATTTTGCCAAACATTTATTGTCATTGGTGCTTGTTGCTGTGTGGCGGTGCAAGTGCTTTGATTTGTTTTTGCAAGATAAAGCCCTATCTAAATTCCATGTAATATTATTTTCATCATCATCATTTTCATTATCAATATCATTATTATTATTCAACCTTGAAATAAAAGAAATTTGGGCTTACTGACTTCTCTCTCTCTCCCTCTCCCCTCCCCCCCTCTCTCTCCCCCACACACACACACACACAAAACACCACACAACACACACACACCACACACACACACACACACACACACACACACACACACACAGACACACACACAGAGCACACAAACACGGGACGGGGTAACCTAGACGTCAGAACATTGTGCTGGCAATTTTGACGACCCAGGGTTTGATTCCTGTTGGAGGGGAAATTTTTTCCCCTGGAGTTAACATCATTTGACTCCACTCTCCCCAAAAAATCCTTGGTAAGACTAAAACCGAGGCCCCTTGGGAAACGCACACAGAACATCTTTTGCAAACGTTAAATCAGTTCCGCTTTTCGTATGAGTAGGCCATTTTGTGCGGGTGGGAACGATGACAAGATTTCCAACACTGCAGCGCACGGGGACTGGACAAAAAAAAACACATGATGCTTTTTCCATTATCCCCATATAAAAGAAAATTTTAAAAAAAAACAAAACACAAGATTTTCAAAACTGCGCACACACGGGGGATTGGACGTAAAAAAGCACAGAGTACTTATTCCCCATTATCCTCGATAAACAGAATAAAAAAAAAAAAAAACACACACACAAACCCACACACACACCACACACACACACACACACCCCAAACAACACACCCACACACAACACACACAACACAACACACACCAACACCACTGACTACAACCAATGATCAAAATATAACAAACATCAAAACCGGGAATGAAGGAAATAGACAATATTTACATTTGCCCCATTAACTGAACAACTGATTTCACCTTCACCTCACCTTCCCTGTCCCGTATCCCGTGGGCCCGTGGGGGGACCACTGAAGATTTGGGAACAGCTTCCTCCACTCCCCCCCCTGACACACTCAATAAAAATATTTAGAGTTCATAGGTTGTGGGTTTTCCATTTATTTATAAAATCTCCGAAAGTTTGGGAAAAAGCCGGAAACACAATAAAAAAAAAATGAAATTAAAAAAAAAAAAAACTTTTAAAAAAAAAATTTTTTGGGTCATTACGGTAAAATTAAACAAAGCAGCACAAAAAATTTTCTATATCCACATGCTTCTCAGCCAAATCAATATATATTTCCCAATTTTACTTTCCTCATAACAGGCACAGTGCCTTTGGATAAGACAAAAAAGACTTTTTGGGCTGTAGTCCCCCGTGTGTCATGGGTTCGAATTTTAGTGGGAATTTTACTATGTACCTTGTAGTTGACAAAACTATGCCCTTTAATTTAAAAAAAAAAAAAAAAAAAAAAGATAATAATATATAATACATGGAGGGTGGGGGAAAGTTATGGGGGGGTATATGGGGCAGGGATGATGAGGGGCCGCTCCAGAAAAAACCATCTCCCTGGGGAGCCTCTTAAGCTGGGCCCCCCTGGGGGGTTACCTGAAAAAATCAACTCCAGGCCCTTTTTTCCGGGACCTGCAAAAGGTAATGATGCTCCTCAGTCAAAAATGAGCAAAATGAAGAGGGGCATCATAGATACCCTTCAGGAGAAGTAGAGAGGGATGGGGAATGAAAGAAGAGAAAGGAGGGGGAGAATAAACAGAGAAAAGGAGGGGGGCAACAAGTAAGAGATTTGGAGGAGGGCAGTCAAGTGAAGAATAGGAGGAGGGCAGTCAAGTGGGAAAGATTGGAGGAGGGGGTTTAAGTAAAAGAAAGGAGGAGGCATCAAAAGAAGAGATTGGAGGGGGGCAACAAAGAAAATTGGGGGAGGGCAGTCAAGTGAAGAGATTGGAGGAGGGGGATCAATGAAGAGAAAGGAGAGGCAGTCAAAAAAAGAATTGAGGAGGGCAGTCAAAGAAGAAAAATTGGAGGAGGGGAGTCAAGTGAAAGATTGGAGGAGGGCATCAAAAGAAGAATTTGGGGGAGGGCATCAAAAGAAAGATTGGGGGGAGGGGGATCAAGTGAAAATAGGGGGAGGGCATCAAGTGAAGAGATTGGAGGAGGGCAGTCAATGAAGAGATTGGAGGAGGGCTCAATGAAGAGATTGGGGAGGGCATCAAAAGAAGAGATTGGAGGAGGGGATCAAAAGAAGAGATTGGAGGAGGGCATAAAGTAAGAAAAGGGGGGAGGGCATCAGTGAAGAGATTGGAGGAGGCAGTCAAGTGAAGGAAAGGGGGAGGGCATAAAGTGAAGAATTGGGGGGAGGGCAGCAAAAGAAAGATTGGGAGGAGGGCAGCAAGGAAGAAAAGGGGAGGAGGGCATTAAGAGGAAAAAAGGAAAGGGGGCAGTGTAGAGGGGGAGAAAATGTTTTTTTTATTATATTATTATTTATCTTTTTTTTTATTTTTTTAAAATGTGTATCAGGTATATTGAGTGTCACATCATCCCCTTTCTCTTTCTCTCTTCTTCTTTCTTTCTCTGTATGTGTTTTTTTTTTTAAAGTTTCGGGAAGAAAAGAATTTGACTCACCGGTGGCCTGATTTTGATTGATTCTGCGCTTCATTTCATCCCAGCAAGAGTACCCTTATAAACGAGCTTTCAATAACTATCAGAGTGTACTGATTCTTCGTTAACTATTCTATTAGCAACTGAAACTTGCCACAGTGAATTGAACTAACCCCTGATGCTGTTTTTCCTGTACCTGCCTGTTTTTTTTAACTCATTGAAAGTTCTGACCTTCAAAAGACTACACTTTACCAGCCGTGGGACTATACATGGCAAAAACCGGGTTTAATCCGGTAAAATCAGGAAAGCAACATGTTTTTTGCATGTTTATGGCGCAAATCTTAATTTAGCATTATTCATATATTTTCATTGCTTTTTGTTTTAAATTTTTGCGTTTAATATGATTAAAATTGTAAAATTCGAATCACATGTCGAAATTTCACTACTTTGTTAAAAAAAATACTGTTGGGGTTTTTTGTTTTAAATTTTTTTAAAACGCATGTTTTTAGTTTTTTTTTGTGTTATATTTTAAATGCATTAAAGGAAAGAAAAAGGGAATTTTTTTGAAAATTTTTTCCAAATTTTTTTTTCCCCATCAAAACGATTTGTTCTGGTGAATTTTTAGTAATACAATCTCCTGTGTATCTCTTATTATTTTTGAGGGATTTCTGACTTTTTCCCCTACGCTTGGGAAAAATTTATAACAAACGGGGGGAAAATTTATCAAAAATCCATTAAATTTTTTTTTTTTCATATTTTTTTACCTTTTTAAAAAATGATTTTGAAAAAAAAAAATAATCCCAAACTAAAACCCCCTTGGGGGGCGAAAGCAAGTAAACCTATTTTGTAAACTGTTGTGGGGTGTGTGTGTGTGTGTGTGTGGTGGTGTGTGGGGGGTTGTGGGGGGTTGTGTGGGTGCGGCCCCTTTTTAAAATCAGTCTTTTACTTCCATTTGTGTGGGGTGTGTGTGGGGGTGTTTTTGTGGGGGTTTTGGGGTGTGTTGGGGTTTTAGAGAGAGAGAGAAAAGAGAAAAGAGAGGAAAAGAGAGAGAAGAGAGGAGAGAAAAGAAAGAGAAAATTTTAAAGAAAAAGGGGGGGGGGGAACTACCCCATGAAAGGGGGAAAGGCCATGGCCTCTGACTGTTGAAATTTTAATTTAATATAACCATTGCTCTCTGACCCCACGGGAACGGGCCATGAAAGCCTTATATTAGAGCTGCTATTCCACCCTTTTTCATGAACTTAACCCTTGTTGGTACACATGGTCCCTTTTAACAAAAAAAGTTTTCCCTTTACCCACCTAGGTTTAATTGGGCCTTTTGACATAAAGCAAGAAAGGGAGTTTAAATTTTAACCGGCAGGAAAAAGTTAAATTTTCCCTTTGGGGCCCGCTTTTTTTTGACTCTTTTTTTCCCTATTTTTTTTTTTTTTCTTTTTTTTTTCTTTTTTTTAAAAAAAATTTCCCCGAATTTTCAAATCCCGTAACCCTAAACTACTCACCCTTCCAATCCCCTCCTTTTTTTTCTTTTTTCCTCTTTTTTTTTTTTGGGGGCTTAAAAAAATTTAAGGACTTTTTAAGCACCTGGAGGGATATCCCCATTTTTTAAAACTTTTTAAAAAGGGCCCTTTAAAAGGGGGGTCCAAAATTTAAGGACTTTTAAAACCGCAACCCGTAAGAAAAGGGGCCCCGTGGCCGGTGGGGAAAAATTTACTTTACAAAAATGCAAAACCATGGGGACTGGGTGTAAAAAAAACCCAAAAAAACTTATCCCATTTTTTCCTCGTTTTAAAAGAATATCTTTTCCCTCATTTTTTCCAAATAAAAGAATTTGCCCCCTTTTTTTGCCTTTTTCTCTCTCTCCCCCTCTCCCCCCCCCCCCCCCCCCCCTTCCTTATCTCCTCCATAACAAAGGGAACACGATTTCCTTTTTTGTTTTTTCCCCGGGGTTTTTAAAAAAAAAAAATAAAAATAAAAATCTCTCCTCTCTCCTCTTTTCCCCTCTCTCTCTTTTCTTTTTTCCCCCCCCCCCCCCCTCTCCTCCCCCCGGGGGGAAGGGAAAACCTGGGGGTTAGAGGATGTGCTCTTTTTTTTGTTTTCTGTGTTTTTTTAAACCGTTCAAGGAAAAATTTTTTTCCCCTTCAGTTTTAAAACATTTTTGACTCCCCCCCCCCTAAATTTCCCTTTTTGGGGGGGGATAAACCCCCCTTCCCCCCTGTGCGAACACACGCAAAATTTTTGTGCCCAGTTAAAAACCCCCTTTTCCCCTTTTTTTGGGAAAAGCAGGCCAAAGGTGCTTTTGGGAACAATGACAAAATTACAAAACGCACAGGGGGGGGGATTTTAAAAAAGCACATCCATCCCCCCCATCCCCTTTTATCTATCCCTTATCCCGGGGACCGGGGGGCACCCCAAAGACCCTTTACAACCATTCCCCCCCATTTTCCCCCTCGTTTTTGCCCTTTTTCCAAAAATTTTGGGTTTAGTTTTCCCGGCCTGTCCTCGATGAGTTTTCCTCACCTCTTCAAACCAAAAACCCAAAATTAACGTAGCAGAAAAAAAAAAACCCAAACCAAAACAAAACCCAAAAAACCCCTCTAAAAAACAATACAAAGGCCCCAAAATCACACCCCACCCCATAGTTTTTGGGCAATCATAAACCACACCCCTTTCCCCCCCACTTTTTTTTTTTAGCACAAAGTCTCACCAGATGAAAAATAAAGTCTGTCCCGACCTAAGGCCCACCAGGCCGGGGCTTACCCCCGGGTTTCCCCCGGGTTAACGGCTGAGAGTCAAAAGACTCCCCCCCCCATAGGACCCAGTCTTCGCAGGGGTTTTTCCCTGATGTAAAAACCCCCCTTTTTTAAAAAAAGCTGATAAATGTTTAGATACCACCCCAAGTTGTAATGCAGATACATAAAGATAAGGGGGGGGGGTGTGGGTGGGGTGGGGTTCCATATGCAAAAAACCCCTTTTTTTTTTAAAAACCTTGGGGGTCTAAAAAAAGGAAAAAAAAAAAAAAAATTCGCATCTCTATTGTCTGAATAAAATTTTTTAATCAATTAAAAAAGACTGCTTCCCAAAAAGCAATACTCCAAGGAAAATTTTTGCGTTTGAACTGTGCAAGACAGAAAGGTTTCTTGCAAAAAAAAGAGCTATGAAATGGGGGGGAAAAAAAATGTCCCACTTTCCCTTCCCCCTTTTTTTCCCCCCTGAAAAAGCCCATTACTTTGGGCTTAAAGCCCATAAATGCATCGGCATTGCTGTAACCCCCTCAAAATCCTTCACAAATTTCAAACAAAAATGGCCCTGTTCCACATATATAAATAAAAATATATAATATATATATAATTTTTTATAAAAAAAATATAAAAATTTTAAAAACATAAAAATAAAAATTTTTTCTCCCAAAATTTTTTTTTCTCCTATA
Source organism: Stramonita haemastoma (assembly GCA_030674155.1). Classification (NCBI taxonomy): domain Eukaryota; kingdom Metazoa; phylum Mollusca; class Gastropoda; order Neogastropoda; family Muricidae; genus Stramonita; species Stramonita haemastoma. Next base: position 6,738 of record JASPKP010009711.1, read on the forward strand.
TATTTTTGGGGAAAACAAGTTTTCATAAAAATCAAACCCACACACACACACACACACAAACACACACACCCCCCCAAAAAAACACACAAACACAACACACACACCCAAACACACCACCAAAAACCACACACACAAGTACACACACACACACAAATAGCACACACACCCAAAAACCCCCCCAAACAACCCCCCCCACCCAGCACACACCTAGCACCCCCAACCCCCGCACAGGAAGTTTTTTTTTGGGTTTGGTTTTTTCACCTTTGAGTTTTGCCCCCGGACCCAGCACCCCAAGGGTTTTTGGCTTTTTGACGGGTCCCCAAAAATTCTGACCTTGGGGGGTTTAGCAAGGGGGGGGAAAAGGGGGAGCTGGGGCCCGAAGGGGGGGAGGGGTGAAGGGGAAAACAGGGGGGGGGAAAAACACAGAATTGTAGGAAAGGGGCCCCCCCAAACCCTTTTTTATCGTAGGGGGTGAACATCAGAGACCTCACTTCTCAAGGGGGGGGCATAATTTTTGGGGGCGCTCTCCCTCTCCCCTCGTGCTTTAAACCCCCCGACTCTAAAGGGGAGGTACCCCCTTGACAGGGGGGTTTAACTGGGGGGCTGTACGAAGCCGGGGCCCAAAAGGTTCACCTATCCAACTGGGAAAACCCCCCTTTTAAAGGCACTTTTAAATTTGACTTGGGGAAATTTTTCACTCTGACCCTAAGCTAACCCCCCCCCCCCCAAAAAGGGGGCAGCCAAAAAAAAGAAAGATTATTTATGACCTAAACACACACCCAAGACATTCAACCCCCCCTTTTTCGGGGGAAAACAATGGGAAAAAAAACAGTTTTTAAAAAAAATTTTTTTTGGGGGAAACATAAAAACAACAAACCAACAAAAAAAAAACCCCCCCCCCCCCCCCCTTTTCCCCAAAAACCCAAACAAGAAAAAAAATCATGAAGAAAATTAAATCATGATACATTTTCCCAGAACCAACCCAAAAAAGTTTTCCCAAAAACATCCCCACACCCCCAAAAAAAAAATTAAAAAAACTTCCACATTGGGGGAAAACCTCTCCCCCCAAAGGGAAAAAATTATAAATTTTTTTTTAAAAGGGAAAAAAAAAAAAAAACAGTTTGCAAAAAATGTCAAACACTAACTCAAAAACAACCCACCCCCCAAAAAAAAACTTTGGGTTTACTTTCCACCACATCATAATACTCCCCTTTTTTTTTTTTTCCCAAAAAAAAACAAAAAGGAAAAACTAAACAAATAGATCCCCCCAAAAAAAAACAAAAAAAACTTGACGGGTTTTTTGTAAGCGTGTGGTTGGGGGGGTTTTGGGGGGGTGTTTTTTGTGGTGTTTTGGGGGTTTGGGGGTGGGGTGGGGGGGTTTTTTGTTTGGGGTGTGGGGGTTTTAGAAATATGCAATTTTTTTTTGTGCCATTAAAGTTTTAAAATCTTTCCCGGGCCAACTCAAAGGCCGGTTCTTTTCCCCGTTTCCGTGGTTTTTAAAAAAACTGAGAGCATAACCCCCCCCCCGGGTAGGACTATGCTTTTTTCTAAAAGCAGGGGAAAAACCCCCCAAAAAAAGGTTTTGGGAACCCCCTTTAACAAAAACCGGGGGGTGAGAAAAAGCCCTAAAATGCCTTTTCCAAGGGCCAACCCAAAAGCCAACGGGAAAACGGGATCGAATCCGCAACTTTTGATTTTTGGCCAACACCCTAACCACTAACTCCAAACAGCGGCTTTGGCATGCAGTGGCAAGGGCATAATGCATTTGTGTTTAAAAATTTTTCAATAACCCCCTTTTTAAAGACGGTACATGTAACTGGGGATGAAGGGGTGGTTTCCCTAAAAATACACCAAAATTTGGGGAAGGGGAAACCAAAGGGGCCCCCTGTGCCCCCAACCCCAAACTGATCTTCCCTATTGTTAATTTTTTTATCCTCAAGATTGTACTTTTTCACAAAAATGTTAACACAATAATTATGTCTTAACAACCATAACCCAAAATTTATTTCGACATCATGGAAGGGGAAAAACAAGGTTTGGGAAAAAAAGTTGAGACAACAGAAAGACACAAACCCGAAAAAAAACAATAAGCCACTAAGGGTTTTTTATTTTGAAGGAAAAAAGTTTTTTGTCTGAAAAAAAGCCAAGCATACAAAATAAAAATTGAAATGAAGGGAAACGACAAATTTTTTTTCCCTAAGAGTAACAACAAACAAACACTTGCCCCTTTTTTTAAAAAAAATTTTTTTTATTAATCCTACTACCAAAAAGTTTTTAAACCCCCCTTCAGCAAAAGGTTCATTAACCTAGCCCTTTACAAAAAAAGGGTTTTTTTTAAAAATAGCTTCACAAAAGGTTCATAAACCCTTTGCTTTACCCAAAAAGGTTTTTTTAAACCTACTTCAGAAAAAAGGTTTTTTTAAACCAGCTTCACAAAAAAAGGTTTTTTTTTAAAAATCAATTCACAAAAGGGCTAAATAACCCCTTTTTTCAAAAAGGTTTTTAAATCTTTCTTAGCAAAAAAAAAGGGTTTAAAAAACCCGGGTTCAACAAAAAGGGGTTTTTAAAAACCTACTTTTTGCAAAAGGTTTTTTTTTAAACCAGCTTCAGCAAAAGGGGTTTTTTTTAAAAAAGCTTTACAAAAGGTTCATTAATCCTACTTTAGCAAAATTCATTAACCTAGCTTCACAAAAGGTTCTTAACCTACTTCAGCAAAAGGTTTTTAAAAAACCTACTTCAGCAAAAGGCCCGACATTTTTTCTTTTAAAGCGAAAAATTCCCCGGTGAACTAAAAGCAGTCAAACTCATAACCCCCAAAAAAAAAAATTTTTTGTGCCACAAAAAACATACCCTTTAGACATTCCCCAAAAAAAACCCAAAAAATTTCGTGGGAAAACATGCACCCCTTTTTGCACTACGGGGACTCATTGCTGAGGGCCTCTCCTTTCATTCTGAAACCCAAGAGATTACGGGTTTCCCCTTTTTCTTTTTTTATTCTTTTAAAAATTTTTTTATTCTTTTTCATCGAGGAAAATGGGGTAAGCACTCATGTCTTTTTTTTTTTTCCCCCCGTGGTATCAGTTGTATAAATATTGTCATCTGTTTCCCCAAAAACACAAAGGCCTATCTTAACAAAAAAACGGAAAAGGACTTAACGTGTGCCAAAGTTCGTTCTCTTCCCCAAACACATGCATCCACTACAACTGCTTGCTGTCATTGGTTTTTTTGTTACTCCTTCCAGTTTTGATTTTGCGTACTAAAAAAACACAATCATACAGAACACTTTTTTTCCCCTTTTTTTTTTT
>JASPKP010009712.1:5000-7500 GCA_030674155.1 Stramonita haemastoma
GAGAGAGAGATAGAGAGATAGATAGAGAGATAGAGAGATAGAGAGATAGATAGAGAGATAGAGAGATAGACAGATAGACAGATAGATAGATAGATAGATAGATAGATAGATAGATAGATAGATAGATAGATAGATAGATAGATAGATAGATAGATAGATAGATAGACAGATACACAGATAGACACAGACAGACAGACAGACAGACAGACAGACAGACAGACAGATAGACAGACAGACAGACAGACAGACAGACAGACAGACAGACAGACATACATACATACATACATACACATACATACATACATACATACATACATACATACATACATACATACATACACGCACACGCACGCACGCACGCACGCACGCACGCACGCACGCACGCAATAACAACCCCCACCCCCCCCCCCATCCCCACCCCCCAAAAAAACACCACCACTACCCCAACCACCACCACCACCAAACCCCCCCCCCCACCACCACCAACCAACACAACCACCACCACCAACACTACCACCACCACCCCAAACCCCCCAACCCCCCACCACCACACCACCAACAACAACAACACCAAACAACAAACACCAAACAAACAAACACTAACAAACCTGGATGTCTGATACTGCGGCTGCTGCGTTGATCCCCTGAGAAGAGATTGACGAAAAAACTGTCCCTCTGGGTCTGTATTGGGCCTCTGACAGAGGTACAGCGGTGGTCAAGAGGGGAGGAAGAGGAGCTGTAAAGGTGGTGGTGGAGGTGGAGGAAGGACCCATCCGGTCTTGTAGGGGTGGGGGCATAGTTGCAGGGAGGGCGTGTGGGGTATTCTGTGAACGATATTTTTTAAACCATTTTTATTCAGTTTTTATCATGTTGTACATTGTTGTATATCATGAAATGATTTTTTTCATATACATGTAAAAAAAACAAGCAAAATATTCACACAAAGCATAATGAAATATGACAAAGTATAAGAAAATTAGGAAAATCAGAAGAAGAGAGAAAAACAAACAAACAAACAAACAAACAAACAAACACACACACACACACACACACACACACACACACACACACACACACCACACACACACACACACACACACACACACACACACACCACACACACACACACACACACAACCACCACACACACACACACACACATGACAGAACCTTCATAGAAAAAATATACTAACCCATGTAAAACATACCATCTATATTGCGACCTCTGTCGATATGTTTGTCTGTGTCTTCTATCTATCTATCTGTTTGTTTCTCTGTCTAGCTATCTCATCTTTCTTCTCGCTATAAACTTTAACATATTTGTGTGAGTATGTGTGTGTATGTTTTGTTTTGTTTTTTGTTTTTTTGTGTGTGTGAACGATAATTTATTTATTTATTTATTTATTTATGCATTTGTTTATTTATTTATTTATCTATCTGTTTTGTTTATTTATTTATGTATTTATTTATCTCTCTATTTATCTATTAACTTAATCTTTTATATCGAGGATAATGGAGTAAGCACTTTTTTATTTTGTCTATCTATTTCTCTATTTACTTATTCTTTCATATCGAGGATAATGGAATAAGCACTTATTTATCTATTTATATATCTATTTATTTATCTATTAATTTATCTATTTACTTATTCTTTTATATCGAGGATAATGGAATAAGCACTTATTTGTTTATTTATTTTTCTATCTATTTATCGATTTACTTATTCTTTTATTTCGAGGATAATGGGATAAGCACTTATTTATTTATCTATGTATTTATCTATATCTATTTATCTATTAACCTATTCTTTTATCTATTTATTTATCTATATCTATTTATCTATTAACCTATTCTTTTATATCGAGGATAATGGAATAAGCACTTATTTATCTATTTATCTATTTATTTATCTATCTGTTTATCTATTAACTTATTCTTTTATATCGAGGATAGTGGAATAAGCACTCATTTATTTATCTATCTGTTTATCTATTTCACTTATTCTTTTATTTCGAGGATAATGGAATAAGCACTTATTTATTTATTTATTTATCTATTTATTTATCTATCTATTTATCTATTTACTTATTCTTTTATATCGAGGGTAATGGAATAAGCACTTATTTGTTTATCTTTTTATTTCTCTATCTATTAACTTATTCTTTTATATCGAAGATAAAGAGATAAGCACTTATTTATCTATCTATTTATTGATCTATCTATTTATTTATTCTTTTATATCGAGGATAATGGAATAAGCACTTATTTATTTATATATCTATGTATCTATTTTCTTATTCTTTTATATCGAGGAGAATGGAATAAGCATTTATTTATTTATGTATTTATTTATGTATTTATTTATCTATCTATTTATCTATTTACTTATTCGTTTATATCGAGTATAATGGAATAAGCACTTATTTGTTTATCTATCTATTTATTTATCTATCTATTTATCTATTAACTTATTCCTTTGTTTCGAGGGTAATGGAATAAG
>JASPKP010009713.1:0-10042 GCA_030674155.1 Stramonita haemastoma
TTTTTTTTTTTTAATAATCCCCAAAGGTAAATTTAAGTGCAGACGGCCCGTCCCAAACCCCTTTGTGTTTATACACATGCAGAAGATGGAAAAATGCAATTAAGATCCCAAAATTTTTGTCGGTTTCGTGTTATGGAACACAAAAATACCCGCATAAACCCCCCAAAGCTGGAATGCGGAAACCTTTCATGGGGGAAAAAAAAAAATGGTTGCATACGCAAATTACCTTTGGGGAAAAACCCCGGGGTCTGGCGGGACAAAAAAAAAACAAAAAAACCCAAAAAAAAACCAAACAACCCTCAACAAAAAGTCTTCAAAAATCCGATTTTTTTTTTAAATAACTGTCTTTTAAAAAGTGTTTGTGGATGGTAATCTTTTTCCGGTTTGTTTTCAAATGCCTTTATATTTTTTTTGTCCCCCTTAATGATTGGAGTTGTGGGTTTAACTCTGTAGGTAGTTGATGTCAAAAAAATGACATGTCTTATTTTTGCTACAGTACCTTTAGATTTAATTTTTTAAAAATCTAAAGGTTTTTTCCATAAATGACAAGGGAAAAATACTATGCCATGAGGTCAACTATTTCTTTGGGCTTATCTTGTTTCCCCCTTTTTATCAGTTTGTGGTGATCTAAAATGAATATAATTATTTCTGATGGGTTTAAGGGGGGTTCTTGTTTTTGTTTTTTCGTGCTGTTCTTTTAAAGGAGGAAATACACAAAAGTTCCTAAAATTTTCCCACAAAATATGAAAAAAAAAAAAAGATTTGAAACTGTTCTTGAGCATTTAGGAATGAAAAATTTAAATTTTAAAACAGCCTTATTTCTTTTTTTTGGGGGTTGTACTATTAGAATTTTATTATACCTTTCCAGATAAGCATGTGAGAATAAGAATTTTTTTTTATTTTTCACCATTCACTGCTTGATTCGGTAAGAAAATAACCCGAGACATATATTAACTTACACTGAAAAATTTTTGTGGTGTAAATATCAAAACTAAACAAAAAGCCTTTAAAATGAAATTAAAATGTCAGGCTTTGAAGTATTCTTTTGTTGCTAGTTTTTTTAAAAAAGCATCCCAAAATAGCTCTCTCTCTCTCTCTCTTTAGGATCGTCTGGCATCACTAAAAATGAAAAGCGTTACAATTGAAGCTTATTACTTTCTGAGGGCCAACACACACAAACACCAAAAACCACACCAACACACACACACACACCCCCAAACAAAAAAAAGTTTAGATCTAAGCTACTTTTTTTTTCATATGTAAAAAAAACAAAAAAAATTGTAAATTTTTGATACTGATAAAAGTCAATCAAATAAGTATTGGTATTTTGTTGTTTTTGATGTTGATGTTCAATCATAATCAACAAATGCAACAGTAAAAAAAAAAAAAAAAAAAAAAAAAAAAAAACCCCCCCCTTCCTTCTCTTTCACGCACACAGAAAGATGCACACACTGTTTATAACAAACAAACCCTTTAATATAAAAGAAAAAATAAAAAAAATAAATAAATAACACCCCACACAGCCCACCCAAAACCACAAAAAAAACAAAAAAAAAACAAAAAACAACAAAACCCAAAACGAATTTCATTTTTTCAGAACAAGCCCCCAAAACTATCCCCCCAGTACCCAAAAGCAACTCAATGATCTTCCTTCCCACCAAAACCCCTCAAGCCATCACAGTTATGGAATCGGTTATGATTTTTTTGCCTTGCTCCTTTCTGTTGTGCACAGAGAGAGGAGGAGAGAGATAGGGGAGAGAGAGAGAGGAAGGGGGGAGAGGGAGGAGAGAGATGAGAGGAGAAGTAAGAGACGAGAGGAAAAAGAAAGAAGAAGAAGGGGGGAAGAGGAAAGGGAAGAAGTGGACAGGAAGAGACCCAGAGAAGGGAAAGAATGTAAGAGAAGGGCAAAAAAAGGGAAAAACCCAAAAAAATGGGAAAAAGGGAAAATAAAAAAAAGGGGGAAAAAAAAAAAAAAGAAAGAAAAAAGAGGGGAAAAAGGGAAAAAAGGGACAAAAAAAAGATGAAAATATGAAAAAAAAAAGATGAAAAAAGGGGGAAAAAAAAAAAAGAAGAAAAAAAGGAAAAAAAAAAAAAAAGCGGGTAAAAAAAAAAAAAAGGAAAAAAAAAGGGAAAAAAAAAAAAAAAAAAAAGGGGGAAAAAAAAAGAAAAAAGGAAAAGAAACAAAAAAAACGGCACAAGGAACGGGGAGAAAAATCATTTAACTTTTAAATTTTTCAAAACCAAAAATTTTTCCAAAACCCTTTACAATTTTTTCCTTTTTTTTTTTTTTTAAACCCCTTTTTTTCAAACAAATTAAAAATTTTTCAAAATTTTTTGTTTTAAAAAAAAAAAAAAAAAACTTTTTTTTTTTTTCTTTAAAAAAAAAACACTGGAAATAAAGCAAAAATAAAAAAGACATAAAAGGCAAAATGAAAAAAAAATTTTTAATAAAACGTTGGCAAAAAAAAAAAGAAAAAAAGAAAAAAAAGGAAATCAAACAAAAAAAATGCTGTAAAAATAATAACAAAAAAGTAATATAAACTCAACAAGTTTGGAAAAAAAAAACTCATTTTCCAATACTCTTTAAAATAAAAATAAATAAAAAATTAAAAGTGAAAAGTATTACATTAAAATTTTTTTTTTTTTACACCTGCTGCTTACATACAGTAAAAGCAGTTTTACATCATCCACATTCACACTTCCAAAACCAAACTTCTGTCATACACTTTACACAATCCTTTCTTCTTTTTTTTTTTACTCTTTCCCATTTTACACATCAACAATGATAAAAAACTGGCAAAGAAGCTCGTGATATTTAAAAAAAAAAAAAAAAAAAAAAAAAAAAGCCCATTTCCTTCTTTTTCGTTTTAAAGACACAGGTGGCAATATTTGCAATAAGGCCCCCCCACCATGGAAATAGTATGGGTTTCGATTTATAATCTGATTCGACGTACAAAAAAAAACGTAACAACTTCACAATCATAGGATGATGATGTCAAAAATGGGAAAGGGTTAACTCCCCTTTCCCCCTGTGGCTTAATGTGGCACACAAAAAGCAAACACAAGAGAGACGAATTTCCACAGACAAGAGATGTTTTTCAATTTAGTTTAAGATCCACCTGTGTGTGTGTGTGTGTGAGAGTGTGTGTTTTGTGTGTTGTGTGGGTGTGGGTGTGTGTGTGTGTGTTTGTTGTGTGTGTGTGTGTGTTTTTGTGTGTGTGTGTTTGTGCGTGGTGGTGCATGCGTGGGGTGTGGATGGGGGGTAGGTCCCGCTTGGATGTGTGGATGTGTGGGTTTGCGTGGGCAAGCATGTTTGTTTTTAGGTGAGTGCACCCACACATCACTGGGTAATCTTAAGTGCGGATTAAAATGACATGTGAAAACACAGGTACACTTCCTCGCAAATAAGATTTTGCACATTGTCAAATGATCTCTCATCATCATCCTCATCTACACATTAATATCAATGTTGGAAATCCCCATGGCAATGCAAGGGCCTGCCCAGTATAAATAGCATCCTCCCCTTCCCGGGAAATTCGTGCTGGGGAATTTCCTTTTTTTTTCTTCCTCTCTTTTTTTCTCCCTTGTTCCTTTTCTTTGTATTCCTTTTCTTGTCTATTTTTTCCTTCTGGTCCATTCTTTTCCCTCTTTTTTTCCGGAAAGACTAAACAAAAAAATTCTTTTCCATGCCAAATTGGATGCGTAGGCCATTTGTCAAAAATTTAAGCATTTTGCCATATGACAGAAAAAACCACTACGTGCTATCTTTCTTAGGTTTCAGCAAACAAGATGATTTTGGGAAAAAGGGGAACTCAGGGTTTGTTCGTTTAAATTTAAAAATGGAACAAATATAATTAAACATTTATACCTTGATTTTTCCATACTGTCGAACACTGGCAAGAATTTTTAATAAAGTGGGAACGAGAAGCTTAAAAATTAAAGATCACTGTTGTAATGCTCAATGATATGAAAAAAATATTTGATCCCAAAAAAAGAATTAAAGTTAACGATGGTCACTTTTGTAGTCCAAAATGTTGTGAAATTTTAAACGAAAAAATTTGGGTTCAGGAAAAAAGGAAAAATAACAAAAAAAAATTTAAAGGAAATCACTGTCGAGCAATATCATGTGAAAATACTAACCAAGAAAAAAACGGAAAGTTTTCTTTAAAAATTATGGGAAAAAGAAAATTCACTGTGTAGCAATGAAAATGGGAAAAATTCACAGAAGAGAAAAAAGCTTAACCCGTGGATAGGGGGTTGCAGTGCCAGAAGGAAAAAATTTCAACTGGGTGGGAGGTGGTCTTTTGCGGGGGAAAACGGCCCAGGGAAAAGGTTAAGTTTTTAAAATAACTTTTGCATGCAGCCCCCCACTCTTTAAAATTTTTTTTGGGCCCCCTATAATTTTCTCTCCCCTCTCTCCTCCCCCCCCCCCCCCCCCCCCCCCCCCCCCCCCCCCCCCCCCCCCCCCCCCCCCCCCCCCCCTTTTTTCCTCCCCTCGGTGCACGCACCACACCCACACAAAGTATGGCAAGAGTTTGTTTTTTAAAAAAAAAAAAAAAAAAAATGCCCAAGCACTGAAAAATTTTACTGATTGTATTTTCTTACGGGTTTATCTTTTCTGCAGATCATATATGAAATTTGGTGCAAAAAAAAAAAAAGTCTTATTTTTTTATTTTTAAAACTTCACAAAGGTTTGGAAAGGAATTTTGTCTCTCTTTTTCCTCTTCCTCTCTCTCTGTTCACCATCTCTTCCTCTGTCTTTTCTCCCCCCCTCTCTCTGTTCACTGCTTTCAAAAATAAAAAGCCCCAAATTTTTTACACTTATTTCCTCCCCTCTCTGCCCCCCAACACCAAAATTGTGCTAAATAACACACAGCCACATCTCTTTTTAAAAAAACATAAATGTTTTACAATTTTAAAAACCAGTACGTTTTCATTGGTTAGTAAACAAAGTGCCATTAAAACAAACCAATCAAAAAAAGCTCCCGGGGGCGGGGATGAGGAGGGTCCAAAGCCTGGAAATAATTATAAAAGCCCTCTGTGTTTGGGTCAGGCCTTTGTACTGTGTCATAGCAACATCCCCAAAGGGCTTACATCCCAAGAGCTCCAGATCATTGTTATGGAGGGTCACTAGACTCCCCCCTACTCCCGGGGCCTGCTGCCAAAAAAATTTCTAAAAACAACCCCGGTCATTTTTTAAACATTTATCTTATTATGTGGGATTTTTAAATTTATTATAACCTTACAGTTTCCAAGTCTATCTAGGTTTCCATCTTAAACACAGACACAAAACCACCCCCAAACACCAAAAATTTTTCCACACAAAAGAAATTTTAAAAAATTTAAATATGAATTTTTATCACAATGAAAAGCCACCCACCTTAGAGATTTTAACACGAGGGTTCATTATCAAAGAATTTTTATTCATCAAAGTTTTTTTTGTTGTTTTTTTTTAATTTAAAGTCTATCAAAACGACAAATTAAAAAAAGCAACAAATATATCCCCTTAAAGTGAGAATTTTAAAATTTTTCAACCTATCAGTGCAAAGTCAGGCAGTACTTAAAAAGTTTCCTGTTGCTTAGTACCCCTATATGTTGCACAATTCCCCCCCCCCCCCCCCTTTTTTTTTTTTAAACTCCCACTAAAAGCAAATATTTTAAACATTTCAATATCACACGCTGACAGTTCTTTTTGTTAAAGTTTTCGGTTGTTTTTTGGGATTCCTTTTTTGGGGTTTATGCAATATATATTTCATCCCCCTTTTAACCACTTTTTTTTGGGAAAAATACTGTGAATTTAGGCCTGATACTGGTTCATTGAGAAGAAAAATATAAAAAAAAAAAAAAGAAAAAATTTTAGGGAAAAAAAAACCCCCTTTTTTAAGCTTATTTCAAAATTCAAATCACCCCAAAAAAGTTTAGGTCTTATGGGGGGCACAGGTGCATTCATTTTCTCCCTTGCCCCTTTACCTTCCTTCCCTATAGAGGGGCAGGTACCCCATTCACAGCTGGGTGAACTGGGGGCTGTAGCCTTAGCAGAAAAAAAAATTCCCTCCTTTTTCCAAATCCCCCTTCCTTTCCCTTCATAAAAGGGGGAAAATTTAAAACCTTTACTGACTTTTTTTTTTCTTTGGGAGAAGGGGAAGAACTAAAAAGAATAATTCTTCTACTTTTGATAAGATATTACATACAGTATAAAAAAATATTTTAAAACAGAAAAAATTGGGGAAGAGAGAAAGATCTTCTCTCTGGGGGTTTAGCAAAAATTCTGTGATGTTCATTTAAGATAACAGTTTAAAATCTTACAGGGTGTTCAAAAGAAGTCTTGATTTTCACTGATATTGACAGGGAAAAGAAACAAAAAAAATTTTCTGCAACAATGTTTTTTATTCAAATTATATAATCCATTCTCAAACACAAGAAAAAGCTATTTGCACAAATGATAAACTTTTTTCAAAGATGTTTTAAATTTATTTGAATAACTAAAAAGATTTGACAGGGAATTTTTAACATATACACACTATATATACAAAGCATCATGCATGTATCCAACACAATCACACAATGGGCACACATGACACAAAACAGAACAGACACACACCCATTTTCTTACCACAATAAAGCAAAAATCAAAAACACGACAATTTTTTTTTAGAGAAAAATAAAAAAACAAAAAAAACAACCGTCTTGTTGATATTACACTGATTTCTATAAAAAATATATATCACCCTGGAATTACACACATTTTAAACTCTCTTTCCCTTTTTCTCTAAGCCAACCCTCACCCCAAACCCATACCGCACCCACACGTCACATAAACTTTCCCCCAAGCTTTTTTCCTGAACTTTGTTGTGCTAACTCAGTTTTTGACAGTTTGGGGCGCCCATCCAAAACCTAGGAAAAGCAAGGGGAAAAAAAAAAAAAAACTTAAAAGGTTTTGATTATCTCTAACAATTCATGACATTCCCACCCCCTTTTAAATATGTTCCCCATACATTACTTTGTATCAAACTTTTAAAAAAAAAAGACAACTACTTACCATGACAAAATTATTTTCTATCTAAATTAGAAAAACAAACCTCTTTTGGATTTAGATCAGTAATCCAAAGGGATTTGGGGATAGCTCTGGGCAGAGCCTCGCTTTCCCCCCCACCCAAAGTTAAGCGCTCGAGCCTGGTTGCCAAGGGATGGGTGCCCGTTTGGTGCCTTGGTTTCATCGTTCCCCCAGTTCAACCAGCTGTAAATGGGTCCTCCCCCTTTTTAAGATGGGGGAGGTAAAGCAGCAGGGAGGGGTCCAATAGCTGGCCCCTAGAGAAGCTGGGTCTCTGATGCCTCTCGCCCCCCTACGCCCACACAGGTTTGGGACACCTTTTCCTTTTACAAAAAAAAACCCAAACAAAAAAAAATCAATATAAAAATTTTTTTTTTATTTAAAGTCCCAATGTTTAGATAGGGTGGTTTAAAAAATTCCCGACCCTTTACAGGATTTTCTTTCAGATTGTGTTTTATTGTTTTGCAGGCCCTTTCTAATTCAAGTTAGTTTCCTTGAACAATCACAATCTGATATTTCACATCTCAATTTTTAAAAAAATTTTTTTTTTGGTTTGGGTTTCTTTGCTTATTAAAAACAGATAGTGGCTTAAGTTTTAAAATAATTTAATTTCAAACAATTACTTTTGATATTTCTCATTCATCAATTAAATTTTTTTTTTTTGGTTTTTTTTGCTTTGCTTCATTGACACAGATTCCCTGGCTTAAGGGAATATGTCTTTTTTTTTTTTTTTTTAAAAACAAAAAGAAAAAAAAACCCAAACCCAACCCCCAAAAAAAACAAAAAAATCAAAAAGATATTTTATTATTGCATTCGAAAATCTTTGCGTGAAATATGTCTTTTTTAAAAATTTTCAAAAAGAAACAAAAACCAACCAAACCCAAAAAAACAACAACAAAACTCAACAAAGCACACTTTTTACTTCCCTTTTCCGAAAGTCTTTGCGTCAAACAAAGTCAAGTGGATGGAAGAGTTCCTTTCTAAGGGCCGAACGTTTTGGAACAGGCTGCAGAAACGTTGATGTTTTTCAGGACGGAATGGGCAACAACAAAAAAAAAAAAAAAAAAATATAAAAATAATACAATGCTGTCAAATTCCTTAAAACAATAATCAATTTTTAAAATTAAGAACTCAATTTTTGGGAACAACAGGAGACTTTTTCCCCAAAAGAAAAATCATATGGATAAATAAAATACTTATGTTAACAAACCAATTGATCATTTGTTTTTCGGCTCATACCATATGTTGCTTTTTTACAAAAAAAATTGATTTTTCAATAATAAGAAAGCACGGGGAAAAGAGACAGAAAAAATTTGGGAAAATTTTAAAAATTGGATAACATACACACTTTAAGGGTGGGGTTTTGGTTTGAGAGGTGTGTGTGTGGGTGTGTGTTGGTGTGTGTGTGTGTGTGTGTGTGTGTGTGGTGCGTGGTGTGTGTGCGTCGTGGGCGTGCGTGCGGTGTGTGTTTTGAGTGGTGTGAGGTGTGTGTTGTGTTGTGTTGGTGTTGGGGTTGTGTTGTGTGTTTTTTGTGTGTGTGTTTGTGTGGTGTGTGGTGTGTTTGAGGTGTGGTGTGTGGGGTTTTTGTGTGGTGGTGTTTTGGAGTTTTGTGTGTGGGGTGTGTGTTTTGGGGTGTGTGTGTGTGGTGGGTGTGTGTGTGTGTGTGTGTGTGTGCGTGGCGCTGAATGCATGCTGCTAATGAATGCATGCTTTTTATCTATTTATTTAATTTTATTTTTTTTATTTTATTCTTTTAAAATCAAATAATGAAATGTGCATGTGTGTGTCATGCATTTCAAGCATGTGTAAGATATGATCTGCAGTAATTCAATTTTCACAATCTTTTGACAAACCACCCTCCTCCAAAGTTTAGCCACAAAAGTAGATCTTTTCTATCTCTGACATTTTAACCCCAACTGTGGTAAAGAGTAGAAAGAAAGCACCATACAAGTACTAATTTCAGCCATAAAATTTCCCATTCCTCAGGCCCGATACCCAAGTCCAAGATTCACACACGGTGAGATTTTTGTGTTTGCCAATATTCTACCTCCATTGTAAGTCTTCCATTCCACTTTTGGGATAATGTCTGAACATGAACACCATGGCAAGCAGGTTTTGTTTTTTTAACTTTGTCATCCTTCCTGATCCAATTCCAATCATAAGACAAACCAGTGTGCAAGCAGGTTTTTGTGATTTTTTTTTTTTTAAACTAAACTTTGTTGTTCGTTCCTAATCCAATCCAATCCATGTTGTTTAATAGCCCCACCAACCACAACAGGCCATATCAGGCTGTCACCTCGTCAAATTTAAAACTCAATGTAAAACTGTGCAATCTATACAGATTATAATGGGGTACAAAACCTACCAGCACACAATGGCCTACTCTCCCTGAAACACATAACAGGCATTTTATGTAACAATTGCGTTCAAACTGGATTTCGCTTTTATATGTTTTCTTCCAAAATGACTTCGAGGAAGTGGGAGTCCGCTACCTGATTAACAACTCCAGAGAAAATATCCTTGAATGGGTTCGTGGTGTGCTCGAACCCAGGCATATTAAATTGTGAAGTCAACGCTCTACTCATTAGTCTATCCACCCCCCTGGAACCATTAGTATAAAGACCCTAATCAGCTAAAGCAAAACGTTGGAAGGAGAAGAAGCCCTGCTTTGTGATTCCGAGTCTTAGCCATTACAAACAAGTGCATCCTTATGTGAAAATGACTCACGTTAGGTATTAGTGTACGGTTATGGCCTCTGTTGTGGTGTGTGTGTGCTTTGTGTGTGTGTGTGTGTTGTGTGTGTGTGTGTTGTGTGTGTGTGTCACGGTTGTGTGTGTGTGAGGTGTGTGTGTGTGAGTGTTGTGTATGTATGGTGTGCAATCAAGTGACTGACTACAGGACTTGACTACAGACACTGTATAGAGGATACTAGTAGTAGTATAGTGTATCACTTGGGAACGAAAAGACAATTTTTACTTCATACATTTTATT
>JASPKP010009714.1:2500-10039 GCA_030674155.1 Stramonita haemastoma
CCTTGGTCTGCCTCTTTTTCTTCCTCCTTGGACAGTGCCTTGCAATATTGTTTTTTGTTCTTGTTATATGCCTGTACATTTACGTTTACGCTTTTTTATGATTGATAGAAAGTTTTTGTAGAGACCAATGGTTTGCTGGATTCTGTTATGCACTTCTTGATTGCGTATGTGGTCTCTGTAGGGGATGCCAAGGAGTCTCCGGAAGCATCTCATCTCTGCCGCCTGTACTCTTCTCTCCAAATCAGCAGTCAGGGTCCACGATTCACAGACATACAGGGATATGGATATGACAAGGGAGCGCTTTAGTCTGATCTTGGAGTTGAGTGAAATATCTTTATCTTTCCAGATGTCTTGTCATTATTTAATTTAAACCCCTACTGGAGAGGCCCGGGGCCTGTCAGTTTAAACAGCATCCCCACCTTCTGGAAAATCTGTGCTAGAAATTCCCTCTTTTCTATCCCTCTCTTTCCTTCTGCCTTGGTCCTTGTCTTCATGTTACCTCCTCCTTGTCTATTTTCTGCATTCAGGGTCCATTCTCCTGCCTTTTTTTCCTCAGAAACACTTCATAGATCATTCTCTAACTCGCCGAAGTCGGATGCGCTGGGTCTGACTTGTCAGGCGCTTAACGGCAGCGCGACGCATTTTCACTCATATGACAGACAACAGTAGTTCGTGTCTGAGCAGTAGATGAAGAAGAATGAATATTTATTTAAAAACTAATTCCCAACATTTTACGGTCAGTGGTTAGATAAAGACCTCATGGACGTAGCGCTCTCTCTCTCTCTCTCTCTCTCTCTCTCTCTCTCTCTCTCTCTCTCTCTCTCTCTCTTAATTTTTTTTATCCAAATGTATGATTTATATGACATGTATAACTTTTGACAGATGGTGGTGGATTGATGTTTTCAGTTGTTTATTTCATTTTGTTCTCTTGTTTGCTCTTTATCTATTAACGCTTTTCTTTTTCTTCCATAATCAAAATCTTTTTATTGTGACTTCTGATTTTCGTCTTCTGATTGAGTAAATTTTTCTTACCTTATCATATATAGTGTCCTTATTCTTGTATGTTGTTTGGTACTGTGTACAGTTTTATTGTTCAGTATCTTTTCAACTTGATGTTATCCCTGAAAAGGGCGGGGACTGGATGTAAAAAAGCACACGAGTGCTTATCTATTTTCCTCAAAGAAAAGAATTTGCCTTGCCTTGCCTTGCCTTGCCTTCCTTCTCTCTCTCTCTCTCTCTTCTCTCTCTCTCTCTCTCTCTCTCTCTCTCTCTCTCTCTCTCTCTCTGTGAATGCTTTTTCTGTTACCCTTGGAAAATAAAGATTATAAAGATTTCTCTCTCTCTCTCTCCCTCTCTCTCTCTCTCTCTCTCTCTCTCTCTCTCTCTCCTCTCTCTCCCTCTCTCTCTCCATCCGTCAAACCCCTGTAAAGTACAAACAACGGATCCACACACACACACACACGCGCACACGCACACGCACACACACACGCACATACACACACATACAAACACCCCGACCCCCACACGACCCCACCCATACACCCATCCACCCCCACCCCCCCACCCACCTACCCCCACCAACCCATCCATCCCCCCCCCCACAACACACACACACCACACCTACCTGTAAATTCAAGACACCGGTTAACATACACGGGCCTGCGACGCTCGCAGATGCTGGCGAAATCAAAGACGATGTAGGCCACGCCCTCTGTGTAGAAACTCTGGGCTCGAGCCAGTTTCAAAAGCTGCAAGGCGCTGTCCGGATACATACACAACACAAACACTTCTCGCGCAAAAGGACAAGCAAGCACGCGTGCAAACACACATGCACCCATTCGCGCGCGGACATGCACAAAGACGCACGTATATTTATATGCCAGTCAATATACACTCGACAATAAGCGCAGACAATACACATATGGGACGGCACGATCTTTGTGGGTGTATGTGCGCGCGCGCGCGGGCGGGCGGGCGCACGCACGCACACACACAGTCACGCACACACAATACACACACACATACCCCGCCACACACACACACAATACACACACACACACACACACACACGCGCGCGCGCGCACGCACGCACACACATGTGGATATACACAAGCCACATGCATGCACACATTCATGAAAATGCTTACACAAGCACGCACACGCATGCATGCAACAAATCACGGACGTATGTACGTGTACACAAGCACGTATGCACACACACACACACACATCACACACCACCACCACACCACACCACCACTACCACCATCACCACCACCACACCCCACACCAGCACACCATACCACACACCTGTAGAAATCCAAACCTACCCAAGGATTTTCTGAACATCCTCTTCATGTCACACACACACACACACACACACACACACACACACACACACACACACACACACACACACACACACACCACCATCACTACCACCACCACCACCACCATCACCACACCACACATAGCCATTAAGTCCTTCGGATGAGACTATAAACCGAGGCCCCGTGTGCGAACGCACGCAGAACATCTTGCGCACACGTTAAATCCTGTTCCGCTTTTCGTAAGAGTAGGCCATCGTGGGCGAAACGTTGTGAGGGGCTGGTGCATTCTTACCCACCAGTAGGAGTCTTGGAGAGGATATGGGCGCCACCAAGCTTCCTCAAGCCCACTGCAAGGACATGATGAGAAAAACAAAACAGAAAGACATGCCGGGATCGGTCGAGGCCCGGATCAACAACGACCGCGCTACCCACTGCAAGCCTCCAGGGTGGGAGTGACAAGTGTGCTACTGGGGAAGAACCAACTCTAAAGCTTCCAGATAAAGGGGTAACCATTGGTACATGGAATGTTAGGACTCTGTACCAAACAGGAAGAGTACAGGAACTTACACATGAATTACAGAAGTATAAATGGGACATAGTAGGGCTTGCGGAAGTCAGATGGATTGGCTTTGGAGAAACAACCACGCAAGACGGCCACAAAATATGGTACAGCGGAGAAGAGAAACTACATCAACATGGAGTAGGCTTTATTGTCAGGAAAGAGATTGTGTCAAGCATCATCAGCTGCATACCAGTATCCAGCAGACTCATCTCAATCAGAGTTTCTGCAAAACCCCAGAATCTCACCATCATCCAAGTGTATGCTCCAACATCTGACTACGATGACGATCAGATAGAAGAATTCTATGAAGAACTTGAAAATGTCATCTCCAAAACGCCCAAAAAAGACATCCTTATTGTGGAAGGCGACTGGAATGCTAAGGTGGGACCTGATGCCTATGACACCTGGGCAGGAACCACAGGACGATTTGGACTGGGAGAAACAAATGACAGAGGACAGCGGCTGCTGGAATTCGCAAAGAAGCACAAACTGACTTTGGCTAACACACTCCACCCTCACAAGCCATCCAGAACATCAACCTGGCACTCACCAAATGGTCTGATTCATAATCAAATTGATTACATTCTGTCACCCCAAAGATTCAAATCCAGCATAAACAAGGCAAACACAAGAACATTCCCAGGAGCTGACATTGGCAGTGACCACGACCTTGTACTTACCACCATCAGGCTGAAACTGAAAGCAAAACAACAGCCAAAAAGCCCACGCATAAGATTCGACCTGGAAAAACTCAAAGACCCAACAGTGGTTGAGATCTTCCAAGCCAACATTGGAGGAAAGTTCGCCGCACTCACAGCCATCGACAATGATGTGGACACATTGGCCAACAACATCAAAGAAGTGCTAACGACAGCAGCAGAAGAAACATTAGGAAGAAGCAGAACAAAGAAACAACCCTGGGTGACAAATGAGGTTCTTGACCTCTGCGACAAAAGAAGAGAACTTAAAAAACAAAAGTTCACAAGTCAAGAAGCTTACAAGAAGTACATGGATAGCCACAGAGAAGTGAGGAAAAAGATGAGAGAAGCCAAAGAAGCATGGATAGAAGAACAATGCAACAACATCGAAGCTGGAATGACCAAGGGAAACAGCAAAACAGCTTACGACACTTTGAAAGCACAAACGAAAACCACACAGCCTAAAGCCTCTGTTATTGAAGACAAAGAAGGAAATCTTTTAACGGAAAACAATGCCATCCTCCAACGCTGGACAGAATACTGTGAGGGATTGTACAACTACCCACTACGCCCAGATACCAACATAGTTTCTGACAAACCCCCTGAACACCAAGATAAAGACCCACCAATACTAAGGTGTGAAGTAGATGCAGCTATTAGACAATTGAAGAAGGGGAAGTCCCCTGGAATCGATAACATCCCAGCTGAACTCATAAAAAAATGGAGGGTATGAAACAGCAAGGCGATTCACAGAACTTTGTCAGAAGATCCACAACACCAAAGAATGGCCAAAAGAATGGACACAGTCTCTTGTAATACCCCTGCCAAAGAAAGGAAACCTCAAACAATGCCAGAACTACAGAACCATCAGTCTCATAAGTCATCCTAGCAAGATCATGCTGCAGGTAGTCCTCAACAGACTGAAAAACCAAGCGGAAAAACTCCTGGCAGAAGAACAAGCGGGCTTTAGACCAAAACGCAGCACAATGGAACAAATTTTCAATCTGAGAATTCTGATAGAGAAGCATCTCCAACACCAAAAAGACTTGTACCACAATTTCATAGACTTCAAAAAGGCCTTTGACAGGGTATGGCATGACGGCCTCTGGCAAGTACTCAGGCACTTCAACATTGACAGCTGCCTAATTGAAGTCATCAAAGCTCTGTACGAGAACGCAAGAAGTGCAGTTTTTATGAACAATCACGTGGGCGAGTTCTTCAAGACCACGGTTGGGGTTCGCCAGGGCTGCCTTCTCTCACCTGTACTCTTCAACCTCTTCCTCGAAAACATCATGACAGAGACACTGCAAAACCACCACACTTCCATCTCCATTGGTGGAAGACCCCTTTGCAACCTCAGATTTGCAGATGACATTGACCTCATGGGCAGCAGCAAACAAGAACTGCAAATCCTCACAGACAATTTAACAGATCGAGCGAGCGCATACGGCATGGAGGTCAGTACAGAGAAATCAAAGATCATGGTCAACAGCGCGAGTAATGACATCACGGAAATAAAGATGAATGGAGAAACACTAGAAGGGGTGAGCCAATTTAAATACTTAGGCTCCATCCTAACAAAAGATGGCACATCAAACAATGAAGTGAAAGCTCGCATTGCAACAGCAACATCTGCTCTAGTCAGACTCGAGAAGATCATCAGAAGCAACAACATCAGCTTCTGCACCAAATACCACCTTTACAAATCCCTCGTGATATCTATCCTCCTATATGGCTGTGAATCATGGACTCTGACAGCAGAGTTAGAGAGGAGAATCCAAGCATTCGAGAACAAGTGCCACAGAAGACTCCTCAAAATATCATACAAAGAACACAAGACCAATAACTATATGAAAGAAGAAATCAAAAAGCGTGTGGGCCCCCAAGAGCCTTTGCTCTCCACCATAAAGAGGAGAAAGCTGATGTGGTTTGGTCACACCACAAGATACAACACCCTAGCAAAAACCATCCTGCAAGGAACAGTCGAGGGCAAGAGAAGAAGAGGCCGCCAAAAGAAATCATGGGTTGACAACATCAAAGACTGGACCGCCCAACCCCTGCAACACCTCCTACTAGCCACACAGGATCGTGAAGCATGGAAAAAGATCTCTGTTGCGTCTTCTCTCATGTCCCCCCTACGTCCTTTGGGACATGGGATTGAGTGAGTGGGTGTGAGGCCATCGTGTGCCGGTGGGAGCAGATGACATTTAGAAAAACTGCATACACACACGGACTGGATGTAAAAAATAAAAAAAAAGCACAAGAGTGCTTATCCCATTATCCTCGATATAAAAGAATAAAATTAAAAATTAAAAAGTAATTAAATAAATAAAAAATGAATAACAAATAAAGAACACAGAAATCCAGACCTACCGAAGGATTTTCTAAACACCCTCTTCATGTCTCTGACGAACGTGGGAACATCACTGAAGGCCATGGTGATAGACTGGAAGGCAAAATCCTGGCATCTCTGCCAACCCAGCCCAGAAACAGATAACTCCCATGAGAAAAATATAGCCCTGATTGTCCAGACAGACAGACAGAGAGAGAGACCGAGAGACAGAGAAACAGACAGGCAGAGAAACAAGAGGCACACACACACACCACACACACACACACACACACACACACACACACACACACCACGCACGCACGCACGCACACACACACACACACACACACACACACACACACACACACACACACACACACACACACACAGAAACATAGAGACAGACTGACAGAGACAGACATACAATGAGTCAGACAGACACAGACAGACAGACAGACAGAAATACAGACACAGACAGAAAGACGGAGAAAAACAGAGAGACAGACATACAGACAGACACACAGTGTGATATGAACATACCACTCAGAACAAACTACTTAAGCCCACTCTTCTACGTGACGTTTTCCAACGACAGACAGAAAGAGAGATAGACAGAGAGACAGACATAGAGACATAGACAGACAGACAGACAGACAGACAGACAGACAGACAGACACAGACACACAGAGACAGACACAGACATATATAGACAGAAAGACAGACACAGACAGACAGTCACAGAGAAAAACAGTTCTAGACAGACAGATAGATATAGACAGTCAGACAGACACAGACACACAGACAGACACATGCAGAAAGAGACACAGAGACAGGCATACAGACATCTATAGATAGACACAGACAGACACAGAGACATACACACACAGATATAGATAGACAGAGACTCAGAGACAGACACATACAGAGATATAGACAGACTGACAGACAGGCACAGACATACACGGAGACACACACACAGATACAGACAGACACAGACAGAGATAGACACACACACAAAACACACACACACACACACACACACACACACACACACACACACACACACACACATATATATATATACGCATACATACATACATACATACATACATACATACATACATACATACATACATACATACATACATACATACATACATACATACAAAACATACATACATACATACAAACATACAAATATAGACAGACTGATACAGACAGAGACACAGAGACAGACACACGGACAGATATAGACAGATAGGCAGACCCAGAGACAGACACAGAGACAGATATAGACAGACAGATACAGAGACACAGAGACAAACAGATATAGACAGACAGAGACACAAAGACAGACACACAGAGATATAGACAGACAGAGACACAGAGACAGACACACAGACAGACGCAGAGACAGACACACACAAACAGATATAGACAGACAGACAGACAGAGACAGACAGACAGAGACAGACAGAGACAGACAGACACACAGACAGACACACAGACACAGACACAGACACAGACACACACACACACACACACACACACACACAACACACACACAGTACAACACAAACAAACCAGTCCTAACAAAACGCTTTCAGCATCTCTTCT
>JASPKP010009715.1:0-2500 GCA_030674155.1 Stramonita haemastoma
GACAGACAGGGACAGAGACATACAGACAGACAGACAGACAGATAGGGACAGAGACAGAGATATATTCAAAAGAGACAGATGGCAGACAGAGAGACAGAGAGAAAGAGAGAAAGAGAGCGAGACAGAGACAGAGAAGAGTAGAAGAAAGGGAGAAAGAGAAAGAAAAGACGAAAGAGAGAGAGAGAGGAGAGAGAGAGAGAGAGAGAGAGAGAGAGAGAGAGAGAGAGAGAGAGAGAGAGAGAGAGAGAAGATGCTCAAGAATAATGCCCTAAGCACATGGACGAATTTAATTCCAGAGACAGACAAAGATTCAGAGACAGATAGAAACAAAAGAGAGCGAGAGAGACAAAGACAGAAACAGGACAGAGACAGAAAGACAGAGAGAAATAGAGAACGAGACAGACAGACATACAGACAGACTCGGGTTCGATTCCCGATCGAGGAGATTTTTCTCCTGGAGTTAACATCAGTACTGACTCCACTCTCCCCACAAGTCCTTCGGATGAGACTGTAAACCGAGGCCCCGTGTGCGAACGCACGCAGAACACCTTGCGCACACGTTAAATCCTGTCCGCTTTTCGTAAGAGTAGGCCATCGTGTGCCAGTGGGGACAGATGACATTTACAAAACTGCATACACACGGGGACTGGATTTTAAAAAAAAAGCACGAGTGCTTATTCCATTATCCTCGATATAAAAGACTAAATCAAAATCACAGACAGACAGACAGACAGACAGACAGACAGACAGAGACACTCAGGAAGAAATCCTCCCAAGTCCATGACCAGATTGAATTCGATATCATCACGATCTACAGACACCATGGAAGGAAATCAGATACACAAAAAGCCGCATATTTCCTTTTTTTTTAAATTGTTATCATTAACGGTTGTTAGGCGTTCCGAAGCTTTAACAGCCTAGGGGTCACTACGAACATTGGGTGTGTCTAACTATATTCCACCTGACCATCACTTACAAGACATTTTCTTTTTTTTAATTAATTAATTAATTTATTTATTTATTTATTTATTTATTTATTTCACTTTATGTCGCAGCAGATTTTTCTGCGTAAAATTCAGCTGTTCTCCCCGGGTAGAGTGCGTCGCCACAAGTGCAGCGCCTATTCATTCTTTCTTTTTTTCCTTTTCCTCTCTGCAACTGTATTTGTTCCCCTATCAGACTGGCTTTTTTTTTCTCTACAGAATTTTTACCAGGGACAACCCTCTTGTTGCTGTGGGTTCTTTAACGTGCGCTAAATAATGATGTGTAACACACGGGACCTTGATTTATCATCTCATCCGAAAGACTGGCGCCCAAACCACCACTCATGATCTAATGGATGGGGGAAAGTTTTAGGCCTAAACGGGATTCAAACCGCCGCACACTCCGACCCAGACTTTTCGCTTTTTATAGTCAGGTGCGTTACCTGTAGACCACGGATCCATTAGTGTGAACTGAGTGACCTGTTTGCATGTATGGCTGGCTCGTTTTGTTTGGTTTTGTTTGGTTTGGTTAATTTTAATTTCTTTGCCCTATAGACAGTCATACAGCAGTTTCGTATTGTTTGGTTTTGTTTGGTTTTGTCAAATTCTTTGCCCTATAGACAGTCAAACAGCAGTTTCGTTTTGTTTCGTTTTGTTTGGTTTTGTCAAATTTCTTTGCCTTATAGACAGTCATACACCACTTTCGCCCACTTTGCTCTATAGACAGTCATACACCACTTTCGTTTTGTTTGGTTTTGTTTTGTTTTGTCAAATTTCTTTGCCCTATAGACAGTCATACACCACTTTCGCCCACTTTGCTCTATAGACAGTCATACACCACTTCCGTTTTGTTTGGTTTTGTTTTGTTTTGTCAAATTTCTTTGCCCTATAGACAGTCATACACCACTTTCGCCCACTTTGCTCTATAGACAGTCATACACCACTTTTGTTTTGTTTGGTTTTGTTTTGTTTTGTCAAATTTCTTTGCCCTATAGACAGTCATACACCACTTTCGCCCACTTTGCTCTATAGACAGTCATACACCACTTTCGTTTTGTTTGGTTTTGTTTTGTTTTGTCAAATTTCTTTGCCCTATAGACAGTCATACACCACTTTCGCCCACTTTGCTCTATAGACAGTCATACACCACTTTCGTTTTGTTTGGTTTTGTTTTGTTTTGTTAAATTTCCTTGCCCTATAGACAGTCATACACCACTTTCGCCCACTTTGCTCTATAGACAGTCATACACCACTTTCGTTTTGTTTGGTTTTGTTTTGTTTTGTCAAATTTCTTTGCCCTATAGACAGTCATACACCACTTTCGCCCACTTTGCTCTATAGACAGTCATACACCACTTTCGTTTTGTTTGGTTTTGTTTTGTTTTGTTAAATTTCCTTGCCCTATAGACAGTCATACACCACTTTCGCCCACTTTGCTCTATAGACAGTCATACACCTTTTTCGTTTTGTTTGGTTTTGTTTTGTTTTGTTAAATTTCCTTGCCCTATAGACAGTCA
>JASPKP010009716.1:0-2500 GCA_030674155.1 Stramonita haemastoma
CCTGGCTGTCCTCGT
Source organism: Stramonita haemastoma (assembly GCA_030674155.1). Taxonomy (NCBI): domain Eukaryota; kingdom Metazoa; phylum Mollusca; class Gastropoda; order Neogastropoda; family Muricidae; genus Stramonita; species Stramonita haemastoma. The sequence continues at coordinate 16 of JASPKP010009716.1, forward strand.
CTGTCTCCTGTACGGTTTATATCTGTGGTGTTGTTGGTGGGTCGTGCGTGCGGCGTGCGTGCGTGCGTGCTGCGTGTGTATGTCTGTGGGTGTGTGTGTGAAAGGCATGGGGTTGTCCTTCCGGGGTGTGTGATGTGTCTATCTGTCTGTGTCCTTGTGTCTCTGTTGTCTGTCTGTCTGCCTGTCCCTGTGTGTGGTGTGTGTGTGTGTCTTTCTGTCTGACTCTGTGTCTGTCTGTCTGTCTTTGTCTATGTCTTTCTTTTTTCCCTGTCTGTCGTCCCCCTGCCTGCCTGCCTGCCTGCCTTTTTTTCTGTCTGCCTCTCTCTCTCTCTCTCCTCTCTTTTCCCTCTCTCTCTCTCTCCCCTTCTCTCTTCTCTCCCCTCTCTCTCTCTTCTCACGCCTCCTCTTTTTCGGTGACGGAAAAATTGGCCGGGTTTATTCAGGAACATGAACGTAGTCAGTTCAAAGAAAAAAAGAATGGACGGGGAGGGGTTACAACCCCCATCCAACCCTATCGTTTAAAAACCCCCCGCCATGGAGGCCATAATCATCTAGTTGCTAAGGGAATAGTTTGACTTGTCAGGTCTTAAGGGGAGCAAAAACGCATTTTCGCTCATATGACGGGCAATAGTTCAGCCTAAGCATTTGACAAATAAGATGGAGAAGAAGATTATCTGAAGGGTCTGATTGTGTCAAAAAAATAATTGCACCATTTTTTCTTAAACAGTCATACCCAACAGCATACGTAGACTTTCAACGCCTTCATATAAAATGATTTGTTTTTAAACTTTTTCTAAGCCCATACTATAGTTAGACGAGATTGGAAAGGGGGTGTCAGTAGTCAAAAGGTGTCAGTGCCTTACTCCCACAACTGTTTCTACAGACTGTTATATAAATCTTTATAAACAGATGGATTTTCCTCTTGTCTCCAGTTTGATTCATGTTTTGATTTTTTTTCTGTTTGCTCCCCCGGGAAAGCAGCATGGAAAAAGCATCCCGCAGAAACATGAAGAAAATAGAAGATGTCAAGCCTTTGGGTAAAACGAAAAAAAACAGAGCTGACAAGGGGGAAAAAAAACAAAAATTTACAGAGAGACAAAGAACTACAATGAAGCTGAAAAGAGACAAAGAACGGACAAGAAAACAAAAAAAGAAAAAGCAAAAAAAAGGGTGGAAAAATTTTTTGGTTTGGGGGGGGGGGGGGGGTTGCTAAAGACATTTTAAAAAAGGGGGGGGGTTTGCCTTTAAAAATTTAGAATGGGAGGCAAGCTTGGACCCCACAGTATTTTTTCCAGGGGAAATATTTTGGCACCAAACCGCTATTTTTTTTAAATTTTATTTTAGGAAAAAAAATTTTTATCCCCAATTTTTTTCTTTGTTTTCCCTTTTTTTTTAAACTATAAATTTTTTTTAATTTTTTTTTTACGAAAATTCCAATAAAAAACCCAAAAAAAATATTTTTAAAAAAAAAAAAAGGGGTTTTTTTTAAAAAAAACATTTTCAAAAAAAAATTTAAAAAAACCCAAAAATTTTAAAACAAAACCAAAAAAACCCCAAAAAAAACAAATTTTAAAAATTTCTTAAAAAATTATTTTTCCCCCAAAAACAACAAATTTCATTTCAAAAAAAAAAAAAAAAAAAAAAAAAAAAAAAAAAAAAAAAAACAATTTTACAAAACAATTTGGGGAAAAAAACCCCAAAATTTTCATTCAACCCCCCGCCCCCCCCCCCCCAAAACCCCAAAAGGGGTTTTCCCCACCCCTTCCCCACACCCCCAAATAAAAGGTTTAAAAATTGAAAACCTTCAGCGGCCCCACGGAAAAATCAAAACATAAAGAATTTTATTTATAAATTTTAGATTTTTTTAAAAGGGAAAAAAAAAAAGCCCGGGGCAACCCGTTTGTTTCATTTTGTAAATATTTTTTTCCACCGGGAAAATTTTTTTTTACAAAAGCAAAAATTTTTCTTAAAAATTAATATACGTTATTCCCTGAAAAAATTAAAAAGGATTTCTTTTTAAAATGGTAATTGTCTTAGCTAAAAAATTTTCCCCACTGGGTTTTTGTTTCAAAATTTAAATAGTACATGTCTTTACCTGAAAAAACTCGCCGGATTTTTTATAAAATGGGATTGCATTAGCTTACAAATTCTTTGTTTGTCCTGAAAAAAAGGGCAGCACAAATTTTGGCATTTGGCATATTTATATTTCGGGTTGTACTAAATGTTTGTAATAAAAAATTTTTAAAAAAATGGAAAAGTTGGTGTCATATTTTGATTTTTGAGGGCAAGTGGGTTACCATACAATTTCACATGTGCACACATTGTCTCCCAGCTACAACAACATGCTAAAAAGACCCCAATCTTGTCTCCCTTTACCCTTCCTCACATTTTCCCCTCCCAAAAAGTTTAAAACTTGCACACACATCAGCAGGCACACCCCTGGACAACATGCCACCATACGGGGAATTTGATTTGATTAATTTCA
>JASPKP010009716.1:7500-10036 GCA_030674155.1 Stramonita haemastoma
CTAAGACTATTTATCAGCCTATCAAAAATGCTAACGATAAGTTGGTGAAAACATGTAGTTTTCCAGAGAGAAAACATTATGGTAAGGAGTTCAGATGCGTAGGAATATCTTAGGTTTGGGGTGGGACTACTTTCAGGAACGACTAAAAAGGTGGTGTTGGGCAGAGATTTAGATCAATTAGTTGCTGATTAGCTTGGATGAGTAAAAGGAAAGACACTGAGCAGAACCCTACAGTTTGTGTGACATTTGAACATTTGACCAGGTGAGAGTTATTTTTCTTCTTTTTATTTTATTCAATTTTTGTTCCTCAGAATCTCAGACTTGATAAAAAAGCAGGGTTCTACTGTCTGAGTTATGATGTGGTGAATGATAAGAGATTTGGCTGATACTTTTTTTGTTTTTATTGATTTGTTTGAGTCTATGAAATTAATTTTGGTTAAAACCCAAATTTAAAAATAAAAAGTTTTCTGACCAAAAAAGTTTGTAAAAAGAAAAAAAAATCAAAAAAATTCCACAAGGGGAAATAGACCTGGCCCAGAAGCATTGAGTTGGGGTTTGAGTGTTGTTGTTGTTGTTGTTCCATAGGAGTCAAGTGGCACAAGGCAGTGTATAGAGGTGTGTGTGACCATTCAGGTGGAACATTGTATGGGTTATTCTTCTTCCATCAGCTTTCTACTGTAATCCTCTCCATAGAAGTATTTATGACAGGCCAGAGTGATTTGGGGAGGAATTTTTCAACAGCAATTTTTTAAAATTTAAATTTTGAAGTTGCCCCTGTTTTTTGGCTGTCTGTTTTCTTGTAAGGCAACAAGAGTCAATGGCCATGGTGTGATGATGATAAGATTAATATGTTGAAAAAAGTGAACACTTTTAGCTGCACCTGTCTTTTCATGGAAAACACAAGAAATGGATTTTTAAAAAGTTGTCATCCTCAGGTTTGTTCAGATATTTGAGTGTAAAGCATTTGGACTAAAAGCTGTGAAAAGTGATTATTTGCTTTTTTTGTTACTGCTACAAGTGCCAGTAAGGTTTTTCTCATTTTTCCTCTTTTTGTTGAAAATTTCCTCTTTTATTTATTTGTTGTTAGCAAAATCCCCACCCTTTTGGTTTTAGTTTTTCAACCCTGGTTCAGAGTAAATGGAGAAAAAAAAAAAGATTTATTTGGAAAATATAAAGGCTATACCCCATTACAATACTAAAAAAAGTGTTCCTGTTTGGGATTTTTTTTTATTTTTGTTGTGGGGGTTGTTGCCCCTAGGTTTTTAAAGTTCCCCCTGCTCCTATGATAGCCTACCCAAATATAAAGGGAAAAAAAAAAATTTTTGGGAAAAAATTTTTAAATCAGTTTTTTTGTTTGTGTACATAATTAGTTATTTCACTTTTGTAAGTTTTTTGCCTATAGTATTATTTTCTTTTTTAAAGTGTTATGGGTTTTTTTTTTCTAGCGCTTTTTCCCCATTTTTTAAAAACAAGCTGTGCTCAGTAATCCTATAAACCTAGCATATAATTTTCCCCGGGGGTGGGAGGGGTAGGGGTGCTGTCAGTACAAAACTACCCCCGCCTTCGGGGAAATTCTGTGCTAGGAATTCCCTTTTTTCACCCCTAATTTCTTTTCTTTTCCTTTTCTTCCGGTCACTTTTTTTTTTTATTCTTGTTTTCATAGCCCTTTTCTCCTTTTTTTTTTTAAAAAAGGGGGAAACCCAAAAAATTAAGCGTTTTTCCCCCATGGGAAAGGGGGGGAGGGGCTAGGCCTGATTTTTTAGGCCTTGACAGCAAAAATGCTTTTTCACTTATTTGACAGACAACAATGTTGGTGTCTGGGCTTTGACCAAGAAGATGGACTTGTTTCTACCATTCTTGGAAATTTTCTGTGTGTGGCGCTTGTGCGGGGGTTTTTGTGTGTGCGTGGGGTGTGTGTGTGTGTGGTGTGTGTGTGTTGGGGGTGTGTGTGTTTTTGTGTTTTTGTGTGTGTGTGTTGGTTGAACTTTTCAGGTATTTTTACCTATTTTTTATTTTGGTAGTAAGTATTAACTTTTTTTTATCATGCCCCTGTGTGTTTCAGATTTAGAAAAAAAAAATGGGCGGATCTCTGAAGACAATGAAGTCTTGGTGATTTTGCTTTTCCCCTTTTTCCACCTGTTTTCTTTATGGGAAGAGTTTTCTCTCTCTCTCTCTCTCTCTCTCTCTCTCTCTCTCTCCTCTTCCTCTTTCTCATACCCACCCACCACACACAAAAACACACCAACAACACACACACACACACCAACACACACACCACTTCCATTTAGAAAATCTGAATGGAAAGTTCAAAAAGAAAAAAAAAATACCAAAAAAAAACCCCTAGCAGAACTTGGTTATCCAGTCTGATATTTTTCAATTTGTTAATAAACAAAAAGCATATCTTGAAACACATGTGTCCACACTGAATGTTTCCTAAAATTAAAACCTTTATTCCCTTTTTTTTTCACTTGTATGTTCACATTTTGTCTTTTTCTTTTTTTCTGGCTGTTTTTTTGGTTGTTGTGTTTGTGTGTGT
>JASPKP010009717.1:0-2500 GCA_030674155.1 Stramonita haemastoma
TCTTCTTCTTCTTCTTCTTCTTCTTCTTCTCCTCCTCCTCCTCCCTCCTCCTCCCCTCCTCCTCCTCCTGCTGCTGCTGCTGCTGCTTCTTTTTCTTCTTCTTCGTCATCAGCGTTGTTGTCTTCTTCTGGCGATCTCCTTTCATACGTTTCTTATTCGTCCTCTATTTCTCTTTCTCACTTTTCTTCTTCATCCTTTTTTTTTTATAATCGTTTCTTATTCAGCTTCTTCATCTCCTCTTTCTCGCCCTTCTCCTCCTCCTCCTCCTCCGTCATCCTTTTCTTTCATTCCATGGCTGACTCCCTGTCTTGTACAGACCTGGAGAAAGCCAGGGCCAGCGGAGACCTGATGGTGAAGATGGTGGAGCAGCAGCCGGCACTGGACCAGTATTTCCTGCTGCACGTCAGCGGGGACACGGGCCAGCTGTTGAGCCAGGGCCCCGACACTCTGCGTCTGTTCTACCGTCTGCTGACCAATGAACCTAAGGTAGGTAGATGAACCTGAGGTAGGTAGACAGGCTTTAGGCTATCATTTGGTGACTAATGAACCTAAGGTAGGTAGACAGGCTTTAGGCTATTGTCTGGTGACCAATGAACCTAAGGTAGGTATATAGACAGGCTTTAGGCTATCATTTGGTGACCAATGAACCTAAGGTAGGTAGACAGGCTTTAGGCTATCATCTGATGACCAATGAACCTAAGGTAGGTAGATGAACCTAAGGTAGGTAGACAGGCTTTAGGCTATCATTTGGTGACCAATGAACCTAAGGTAGGTAGACAGGCTTTAGGCTATTGTCTGGTGACCAATGAACCTAAGGTAGGTAGACAGGCTTTAGGCTATCATTTGGTGACCAATGAACCTAAGGTAGGTAGACAGGCTTTAGGCTATCATTTGGTGACCAATCAGCCTTAGGTAGACAAGATTTAGACTATCATCTGATGACATATCAGTCTTTTGTAGGTAGACGGGATTTAGGCTTCACTTGGTGTTCCCATAGTGGATGCCGGGGCCGTTTCAGTATCAATTAATTTATAGTATCTCCATTTTTGTGTGTGGAAATTCTCTGCTGGGTATTTCGCTTTTTTCAGTGATTCTTTATTCCTGTTTCCTTATACCGTTAGTTCCTCCTGGAGCTCCAAGGTTTAGCAATGATAAGACTTTTGCTGTTGTTGTTGTCTTCAATTTAACTTCTGTTTACTCTAAGTGATATTAGACTTTTGTGTATGTGACTGTATATCCCATTGGGTGGCGCTGCTCTTGTGGTGACATGACGTGTTCTCCCCCGGGATAGCAGCCCGATTTCACGCGGAGAGATCTGCCATGAATTAAAGTGAAAAATAAGACGATGCAATGCAATGCAATAGAATACAAAACAATAGAATACATTATAATAGAATATAATGCAACACGGTGCAGTACAAAACAAAACAGTGCAATACAATATAATACTATGTAACAGAATGCAGTACAATGCAATACAATACAATACAACAAAAATCGGTACAGTACAATATAAATCGAAACAATGAAATGCGATACAACACAATATAATACCATTATCATTAAACCACCACCACCACCACCACCACCACCACCACCACCACCATCATCATCACCATCATCATCATCATCATCATCATCATCATCATCATCATCATCATCGTCATCATCATCATCATCATCATCATCATATTATTATTATTATTATTATTATTATTATTATTATTATTATTATTATTATTATTATTATTATTATTATTTATTATTATTATTATTATCATTATTATTATTATTTACTATCAACATCACCATCACCAAAGTCATCACCAACCCCTACCCCCACCAACCACCAACCACCCTCCTCTTCAACTTCCTCACTATGCCCTCAGGAGCTGTTCTTCCAGCTGGGCTACCCTGTATACTTCCTGCACCACCTGTACCAAGCCACAGGACAGGCTCGGTACCTGCAGACGGCAGAGAAGCTGCTGGACTTTGTGCTCACCTGTCACCAGGGCTTCTACACCAACTTCCTGCACCACAAAGTGGCCTGGGGAGCGGCGTTAGTGGCGGGGGTCACGGGGAAAGAGGAGTATCGCCGCATGTCGGAGAAGTGCGTGGAGTTCCTGCTGTCGCTGCAGACGAGCGAGGGAGACCTGTTGAGAGAGCTAGGAGTGCAGCCCAGCCTAGACCAGAGCGCCGAGATTCCCATCTGGTTGTGTGAGCTGTATAACATCTTGCGGGAGCGAGAATAGGTTGTGTTTGTTGTTGTTGTTGTTGTTTTTGTCGTTGTTGTTGTGGACCAGAGCGCCGAGATTCCCATCTGGCTCTGCGAGCTGTACAATGTCTTGCAGGAACGAGAATAGGTCATAATTATGGGTTGTTGTTGTTGTGGTTGTTTGTTGTTGTTGTGGACCAGAGCGCTGAGATTCCCATCTGGTTGTGTGAGCTGTATAACGTCTTGAAGGAGCGAGAATAGGTCTCGTGTGTGTGTGTGTGTGTG
>JASPKP010009718.1:0-10030 GCA_030674155.1 Stramonita haemastoma
GGTATGGAAATGGTTTGGGAACTTTAAAGATATAAAAGGAAAAAAAAAAAAGGGGTTGGGGGTTTTTTTTGAAAAATTTAAAGGTTTTTCAACACCAAAAAAAAAAAAAAATTTTTCAAGTTTTTCTCCTTCCCCCCAAACCAAACGGGGAGGGCCCCCCTATTTTTTTTTTGCCAAGTTGGGTGACAGCTTTTAAATTTAAAAACAGTTGGGGGGGACCAAGGGGGGAGCCAAATGAAGGGTTTTTTATTCCACCTGGGGGCCCCCGCCCCGACCCCCGGCAGGTTAAAAAAAGTCCAAATACTGTGGGAAACTTAAAAAAATTTTTGGGTTGTTGTTGTGTAAAAATTTTGGGGGGGGTAAAAATTTTTTTTAAAGATGGTGCAAAAGAGTTTTTGTGGGGGTTTTTTGTTTGTTTGGTTTTTTTTTAAATTTTTTTTTATTTAAATTTTTTATAGGGAAAAAAATGGGGAAAAAAATAACACCCCCCTTGGGGGCTTTTTTAAAATCCAGTTTCCCCCCCCGTTTATGTGTTTTTTAAATGTTCCCCCCCCCCTTCCCGTTTCCCCCCCCCCGGCCCCAAAACGATGGCCCCCCCAAATCCTTAAAGAAAAAAGCGGGAAAAAAAGGAAAATTTAAACCGGGGTGGCCCCCAAAAGGGGTTCCTTTCGGGGCAATTTCCCCCCAAAAAACCGGGACCCCCCCCGGTTTTAAAAGTCTCATCCAAGGACTTTTTTTGGGGAAAATGGGGTCCCCCCCTTGGGTTTTTAACCCAAATTTTTGGTGTGGTTTTTTGTGTTGTTGGGGTTTGGGTTTTGTGTTTTGGGGGTTGTGGTGTGGGGGGTGGTTTTTGTGGGTGTGTTTTTGTGTTTGTTGTTGGTTTGGTTTTTTTCGAAAATTTTTTGGGGCCCCCCGTTCAACCCTCAAAAATTGGAAAAATTGACGATGGGAAGGGGAAAAGGGGGGGGGTTTTTTTATTTATTTATTTTTTTTTATTTTTTTTTAAACCCAAATTTTAAAGGTTCCAAAAAGGCCCCGAATTTTTCCCCCCTGGGGGGTGAAATTCCGGGTTTTGGCCTTTGTCCCCCGGGGGGGAAACGCCCTCCCCCCCCACAAGTGCAAAACGCCTTTAAAACCCCTTTTTTTTTTTTTCCCCCCCAGGGAAAGGGGGCCCCCCCCCCCCAAAAAACAAAAAACCCCTGGGGTGCCTGGCTGGGGTTTTTTTAAAATATATATATTTATATATAAAAATTTTTAAAAAAATAAAAAATATAAAATAAAATATATTTTAAAATAAAAATAAATTATAATAAATAATATAATTTTTGTCCCCCTCCGCTCCTAAATTTGGGACCCCAAAGGGCCTTTTTTTTTTTCCCGAAAGGCCCCCGGGAAAGGGGGTTTTAAAAGTGTGGGGGCAAAAAAATGGGCCCGCGCCCCGTTTTGCACACCCGGGGGGCCTTCCCCGGTTTATAGTCTCGTTCCCCCCCCAAGGAAACTTTTTTTTAAATTCCCCGGTTTTGATTTTTTCCCTCAAACTGGAAGAAAAGGGGGGGAGCCCGGGGGTACGAAAAACTCCGGTTTTTCATATTGGGCAGCCCCAAACGTCCCCCAAACCCCAAACCTGCCCCCCCCCCGTCCCCCCTTCCCCCCAAAAGGGTTTGGGGATGGGGTGGGCCCAAAAAAATTTGTGTCCCTTTTTTTTTTTAAAAAAATTTTAAAACCGGCAAAAAGAGTAGGGGGTTTTCTGATAAAAACCCCAAATAAAAACAAAACAATTTTCCCCGTAAAGAACCCTTAAAAACTATAACGAAAAATTTTCCCAAAAAAAAAAAATTTTTCCCAAAATTAAAAAATTTTTGGTTTTTACGGAAATGCCCAAAAAAAAGAATTTTTAAAAAAAAAACTTAAACCCAAAAGGTTTTTTCCCGAGAAAAAGGGGTAAGGAAAAAGGGTTTTTGACCCCTCTTTTCTATTTAAAAAAAATTAAAATTTTGAACCCCCCCTTTGGGTTTTTAAATTTTTTTTCAAAACCCCCCAAAAAAACCAATTTTTTATATTTTTTGCTGTAATTTTAAAATGAAAGGTAAACCAAAAATTCCCCTTTTTTTACCCCCCAAAAAAAAAAAAAAAGAATTAGGGGTGGTTGGGGGGGGGGGGTGGGGGGGTGTGTTTGGGGGGGGGGTGGGGGGGGGGGGGGGGGGGGTTTGGGGGGGTGGGGGGGTTTTGTGGCCCTTTTTTGGGGTGGGGGTGGGGGGGGTGTTTGGGGGGGTTTTTTTGGGGGGGGGGGGTGGGTGGGCGTTTTTTGGGTTTGGGTTTTTGGGGTTTTCGTGCCCGGGGGGTTTTTGGGATTTCGTGGTGTGGGTTAAAAGTTTTTTTAAAATTCCCCTTTTTGCTACTTTAAAAAAAAACCCAATTTTAAATTTTCCTTTGCTTTTTCTTGTGTGTCCCTTTGGGCCCCCCCTTTTTAAAATTTTTAAAGGTCCCTTTTTTTTTTTTGGGATGACCCTTTTAAAACTTTTTCTAAAAGGGGGGGGGGGGGGGAAAAGGGGGGTTGGGTTTGGGGACCAAAAAAAAAAAAAACAAGGAAAAAGAACAATAAAAACCCGAAAAAGAAAAAGCCCCCAAAAAAATGAAAAAAGGGTTTTAAATTTTTTTAAAAAATTGGAAAAAACATTAAAAAAATCATTCCCTTTTGGGGAAAAATTTTGTGTTAAAAAACCGGGAACCCCAAAAACTGCCCGGGCCAGGGGGGGAACCCCCAACTGGCCCCAGGGGAAAAAGGAACCCCCCCACCGGCCCCAAGGGAAAAGAGGACCCCTCCCCCCAAAAAAGGAGCAGAAAAGGGACCACTCCCCCAAAAGGGGAAACAAGGAAACCCCCCTTTCCCCCAAACCCCAAAAAAGGGGGAGGAAACCACTGCCGAAACAGAGGAGGCCCCCGGGCCCCCTTTCCCCAAACAGAGGAGCAAAGGAAAAACTGGGGCCCAAAAACAAGGAGGAGCAAAGGGGGGGGACCACCCCCCCCCGAGGGGCGGAAAAAGGAAACCCCAAAAAACCGCCCCCAAAAGCCCCCAGCATGAAAAAGGGAAACTGTTTTTTTTTTGTAATTTTTTCCCCAATTTTTAAAAAATTTTAACATTTCCCCAAACATTTTCCAAAACGGAGGCCCCCCCCGGCTTTAAAAACTTTCCCCCTGATGGGGGCCCTTTTTTTCGTTAGGGGAAAGCTGAAACTTGGCAGAGCCCCAAACTTCCCCCCCCCCGTTTTGGGCAGGGCCCTGCTGGGGGGAAAAATTTTTGCCCCCTCCCCCTAAAAAACCCAATTTTGCCAAAAAGGAGAACCCCCCAAAACTTTTAGTTGGGAAAAATGGGGTGGGCCCTTTTTTTTTTTTTGGAAAAAAGTTTGATTTTTTTTAAAAAAACGCCCTAAGCCCCCTTTAAGCCCGGGGAAAAAAACCCCGGGAAAAGGACACCCTCAAAAAGGAAAATTTCAAACCCCCCCCAAACCCAAACCCGTTTTTCCATCAGATTTAAAAATTTTCCCCCCGGGCCCTTTAAACCTTTATTTTTAATTTTTATTTCCCGGTGGGGCCCCCCCTTGGGGAAATTTTTTTTTTTTGGTGGCCCGTGGGCCCCGCTAAAAAATTTCCAAATGTTGGAAAAGCGAAAAGATCCCGTAATCCCCGGTAGGGGGAAAAATGGGGAAAAACCCAAAAAAAAAGTGGCCTTTTATGTTGTTAAAAAGTTCAAATGCAAGTGGGGTTTTTTTTATTAGTAAAAGTTTTTTTTTTAAACCCCTAAAAGTTAAATTTTAATTTAAAAATTTTTTTTCAGAAAAATTTTCCCCGTTTAATTTTTTTTTAAAATTTTTAAATTAAATTTTTTTATATTAAATTTTTATCATTAAAATTTTTAAAAATTTTTTTATTATTTTTATTTTTTTTATTATTTTTTATTATTAAAATTTTTTGGGTAATGTTTAAATATGTTTTTTTTTTCCATTCCTGGGCCCAAAAGCTCTTTTTGGTTCCCCCCAATTTATTTAAAAATATTGCGTAAAAAGGGGGGACCCCTTTTTTTTATGGGTTATGAAGGTTAAAAACCCCCCTTCCTTTAAAAATTTTTGGGAAATTTAAGGCGGAAAAATGGAAAACCCAAAGGGAAAAAAGTTTTCATGAAATAAAAGGGGGCCCTTTTTTTTGGGGGCAAAATTTTTTATTTTCCTTTTGCTTAAAAGTTAAACATGCACTTTAAAGGTTTTTTTTAAGGCCCAAACCCCAGCCGGGGGTTTTTGCCCCCTTTAAAATTTTTACCCCCGAGGGCCCCTTTAAAAACTCCCCCCCCCCTTTTTTCCCCTCCCGACTCCCAAAAATTTTCCGAACCTATAAAAAATCCCCCCCCTGGATGGGAAAAATTTCCCTTTTTAAAAAGGTGGGGGGGAAAAGGGCTAAGGGAAAATTTTGGTTTTGGCCTTTTAAAATTTTTAATGGGTTTTTTTTTTCCCCCTTTTTGCGGTTTTTTAGTTTTTTAAGGGAAAAAGCGGCCCCCCAAATTTTTTATGGGGTTTAACCCAAAAGATTTTTCGGGGCTTGGAAAAGGGGGGGACCCAAAAACCCCCCCCCCCCCAACCCCAAAAAAACTCTCCTCTCACTTTCCAACCAAAAAACTCCCCGAACCCCCTCCCAAAAACCCCATAACCACCCCCCAAACCCCAAAACCCAACCCCACCTCTCCCAAACCCAACCCCCACCCCAACGCCCCCCCCCTCCCAACCCAACTCCCCCCCAAAACCCCTCCACGCCCCCCCCACACAAAATTCACACACTTCCCCACAATTCCCCCCCACACTTCCCCAAAACCACCACACCACACCCACACACAAACACACAACCACCACACACTCCCCACACACCACACACACCACACACAAACACAACCACTCCAAACAAAACACACACACACACACCCCACACAACACACCCAACCCCAAAACACATCAAAACCCCACACCCACACACCCAAACCCCCAAACCCCCAAACCCACACCCAACACACACAAAAAACCACACTCCAACTTTCAAAAACGCAATCACGACACCCCTTACCCAAAAAAAATACAAAAAACACTCAGCACCCCCACCACCCCCCTCCACAATACCACACAAAAACAAAAACACACCACTTACACCCAACCCCCACACACACACACAAAACCCCACACCCAAAAAATCACACACAACACACAAAAACACACCCCACAACACACGCACAAAACTCCCCCCACACACATCAACACACACCCAACCCCCCCACCCACCCCAAACACCCCACACAAAACACCACTCACCAACAACACCACACCCCCAACAAAACACAAGGCAACCACCACCACCCCCAAACACGCAAAAACCCCCCACACACCCCCACACCCCACAACACTACACAAACCACCCCACACACCCACACACAACTTTTACACCACACACGAAACCACCACACACATCCACACCAAAAACAAAAACCCCAAAGAACCACACACTTTTAAAAAAATTAAAAAAAATACCCCCACCTCCCCCACCAAAAAATCACACAACCCCACACACACACACCCCCACACAAACACACCCACAATCCCCTACACACCACACACAACCCCCAAACCCACAAAAACACACACCACACACACACAACACACAACCAAATAACAACAACAACACCACAACCACACAAAACACCCCCAAAAACCACCACCACCCACCCACCCACACCAACCCCCACCAAACAACCCCACAACCACAAAAAAAAACCCCACACACACACCCCCACACACACAAAACACACACTCACACACCCTCCAACTACCACACTCAAAAACCACACACAAACACAGACGCACAAACACACCCCAGACTCACAACAACACTTTTCCACACCCCACACACACCACAAAACAAAAACACCACACACACACACACCCCCACACACATCCCCAAAAAAACACCACTCACAAACACTCACACACAAAACCCCACACACACACTTCACACCCCCAAACCAGAGACACAAACATCAACACCACCCACACAACAACCACACACACCACCCCAACCACACACCCCCAAACACCACACAACCACCCTTTTTAATGCCACCCACACAAAAACCACAAACAACACACAACTCACAACACTTACCACACCAAAATAAACTGGGATACACACACAAACATACATACACCCCAAAAAAACATAGACAGACAGACAGCAGACAGAAACCACACACAACCCCCACACCACACACACACACACACACAACAACACCACAACACCCCCACACAACCACCACACCACACCACAACCCCTTCGCACTGTAATACAGTCTTAAAATTTTTAAAGAAATGCAAGTTTCCCTAAAACTTCAAAGGCTACCACAAAACCCCATCGTACTGAACATGGGGGATCTGTGAGAAAAAAAATTACAGCAATATACATTCAGGAAAGGGTAGACTATATGTAATTTGTTCCCCAAATTTTCCCCTAAAAAATTTCCCCAGATTATTTTTTTGTGGCACGGTAAAGTTTACAAATTGATTTAGTCTAATTTGTATCCCGTATTTTTCCCAAAAAGGGAGGTTAATGAATTTTAATACGAATGGCTGCACTCTGTAAAAAAAAAATTAGAAGTGGCTGGTAGCGGGAAAATTTTCAAATGCCCATGCGCCTTTTTTGGGAAAAAGAAAGAAAACATCTTTTTCCCCCTGAAATCCTTTTATAAAAAAATAAAAGGAATTTGTCTGTGCCTCCTAAAATGAGGGTAGTGTGAAAAGGGGTTACCTGACATCTCTCCCCACGGGCCATCAGCATTGGATCTGCCCCCTTTGTACCCTTCTGCTTTTTGCCCCCTAAAATGTTCGTGGGTAAAAAAAATGGAGATACCCCGGGGAGTGACCCCCTATTTTTGTTATTATTTAAAATAAAATTTCCAACCTTTGTGCATGAAAAAAAACATACACCAAAAATTTAACTATAAAGAGGTAATTGGGAAAAGTTTTTAAAAGCTTCCTTGCAGAATTGAATAAATTGTTTTGGACCTGATTAAAATTTAGACCAATTTTATTCCCACCTTTACTATCCCCTTTATTCAAGCTTTTTTCCTATCATCCCCCTTTTTTAAAAAATCACTAAAATCAAAGGAATTGTTCCGGGGAATGTTTGATGGAACCTGCTTGGTGGGGAATGGTGACAAAAAAAAAAAGTTTGATGTTCAAAAATATCAAAAAAAAAAAAATAAGAAATTAGAAAAAAGAAAAAAGAAGCAGGCCAAAAAATTACAGCATATGGTTATAGCTAGGAAAAAAAAACAATTTTTTGGACATCATTTTGTTCCAGTGAAATATAAAAGTCATAAAGATCTTAAAAAAAAAATATGGAAAAAATTTTATGAAAAAGAGAAAAGGTGTGATTTTTTCCAAATTGCCAGTTAAAAATTTTAAACAATGAATTTCCTTTTCCCCTTTCGGAAAAAAGGCGAGGGTTTTGAGATATGTTTTCAGATCCATCATATTAAAGGTCTTCCCCTTTAAAAACATAAATACAGAAAAAACGAAGAGAACAAAGTGATAGAAACCCAGTTTTAATAATCTGAATATATTAAAGCCCCAATAACAATCAATGAAAATAAAAGATGTTTTTTTTCTCTTCCCCAGTAAAAAAAAACTTCTGTTTTGGTTTTTTTATGCCCTATCCAAAGATAGCTTAAAAAAGTTACCAGAAAAAATTCTTTTTGTTGATAAACTTTTTCAAAGGTGTTTGACGGAAGGTATTATGCCAATAAAAAGGAAGCAGTCAAAAAGTAAAAGTGTTACAGACCCAAAGCCCTGCTTCTAACCAGGAAGCATGGAGAGAATTTTTCTAAAGAGGTTGTATTTATTGCAAAAAAAAAAAAAGTAGTTACTGTAAAACAAACGGCTTTCAAAAAAACGATCTGCTATTGAAATTAGTTAAGCTAACCAACACAAATCAAGCAACAGTTTTGCCCCAGAAGAAAAAAAAGTACTTGCAACAATTTTTTTTTATGTCAGGAAAGCCCCTTTTATCAAGTTTGGCTGCTAAATTGCTGCATAATTAAAGACTATTGGCTTTTCCGGGCATCTCCCATCTTATTCAAAAGTTTTTTTTATGTAAAGAAAGTTAGCAAGTAAGAGTAGGGAAAACGTATTCACACCATGGTCCCCCTGCACATGGGTTTACCACGGGTTTGTTTAGCCCCCCTTTTTTTGTTAATTACTGTTACAAAGACTTATAAAAAAAAACTGTTAAATGAATCCTGTACTTTTTCTGATGTAATGTATATGGGATGTCACTATGAAGATAGTCAAAACAAAGAGGAGATTAAAAAACTAGAAAGATATATCAAAAAAAGTAGATCATTTTATAAAAATTATTTTTTTAAAAAAGGGTTTACATTATCCACAGAAAAAAAACAATTTTGCTTTTTTTTTTAAAAAAAATGGCGTGATCCCCGATACCTACCCCCAGTTTATAGGGTTTGGGGGGGGAAAAAAATTTTAGTACAAAAATACTGAAAAAATTTTTTGGGGGTTTTTACTAACACAAAGTTAACTGGGAATGCTCAAAATTGGGGGTACAAAATTTTAACAAAAGCAAAAAATGTTCGAATTTCTAAAAAGGCTAGTAGGGCTGTCATGGGGGAAGGTATCTTCACTCTAAAAAAAGCTTGCTGTCCTTGATGTTCCAAACTGTCTTATGGACAAGAAAAATTTTTTTTAGTGCTTCCCCCTTATTAACTTAAAAAAAAAAACCCCAAAAATTTTGACAGTAAGGCTACAAACTTTACTTGGGGGTGGGCCATTCCCTGCACCCCTTAGGAACTTATAACGCAATTGGGGAACTTCCCCTTAGCTGAATACGACAACTTTTTTTTGCCAAATATGGTTATGGAGACAGCAAATGAAATTTTGTTTCTAGTGAGTTACAAATTCAAGCTGAAACGAATTTTCCGAAAAGAGCCGCTAAATTCTGTTTAACGCCCTTTTGGCCTTAGTATCGAACCCTTTTTAAAAATCTGAAATTTCATTACGACTTTGAAACACAAAAAGAAGCTGTTACTATGTTCCTTATGGGAAAAAAATAAAGCGTTTTGATATAGAATGTACAAATGGAAAAAAAAGAAGAAAAAACAAAAAAAATCATGGTTGCAGATGTCCAAACAATATCAAAAATAAGTAGCTAACTTTTTAAAAAGTATATTTTCAGAGGATCTGTCTTAGAAAAAACCCCTGAAAAAGGTTCGCATTGTCTACCAGCATTTAAAACAGGAAAATCATACTATCTTGGTAAACATCATTCAATATTTACAGCGGGGAAATTAATTGCTATTTTATGGCTCCTTCTCAACCAACTTCTTTTTTTTTTCCCCTTTTTTTATTTTTTTCCTATTTGTCTGTGTAGACACTAAGCGGTTTTGTAGAAAAAAAATCCCAAAAAATTAAAAGGGAAGTTCCAGAATCATTTTTTTAAATTAAAATTCATATTCCCCCCTTCTAAAATTTAAGAGGTATTCCGGTTCTTTTTTTTTGGGTGCCCTCTTTGTTGGAATATTTTTTTCCCAAACGAGTGTGCTGATAGAGCTGCAAAAAAAAAGGGGCAAAGAATGATTTGGAAACAAAAGAACTACATGTTCCCCTTTTCTCTACAGGAGGGATACCAAATTAAGAACAAAAAGTCATGGGGGTAATTGAAAATGTGTTCCCAAATTTAAGGAAAAAAAATATCTAAAGAGTTGTTGACTTTTCCCCTTTCTTCTGTTACATAAAATTCCCCCCTAAAAAAATTAAATGTTTTAACCCCCAAGAAGAAAAATGCATTTTATTTTTAGAAGAAGTTAAATGCATTTTCACAAAAATTTTGCAAAAAAATTCAATTGTTATGTGGAGACAAATTACAAATACTCATCATATTTTTGGGGCCCCAATTTTAAAGCCCCCCCCTTACCCCGTATTTTTCCCAC
>JASPKP010009719.1:0-10028 GCA_030674155.1 Stramonita haemastoma
TTTTCCACCCACACAGGGCCCTACTTTCCCCCAAAGGCGGAACGATTTTTATAACGCTAGCAAGTGTTCTTCGAGAGTTGCACAGGGCCCTTGGTTTATAGTCCACCGATGGCTGTGAATTCTTTTTCAATTTTTTCGTCAAGCTGAGAAAAAGGGAAGGTAAATCGAACCCAAAACCCTACTTTAAATTTTTTGGGAGGCGAACGTCAAAACCATCCCCCCCTTTTCTGGTCGAAAATTAAACCCCCTGGGGAAAACCCTTTGGTGGGGCAACCCCCCCACCCCATCAATCCAACCCAGCATTTTAACCATGGTTCCCCCCCCCCTTTAGTGTTCGTTTCATGTTTTTTGCAAAAATGTTATATGGCTATATAACTTTTTTTGTTTTTAATGTTTTTGTCACCAGATTCCCCAGTGATCTGACCATCCCAGAGACACTGGAGCACAGCCACAAGTTGGAGCACGACCCCGGCAGCCCAAAGGCCCCGGGCGGTAACTGATGCCAGATGCGAGGCGTAAGGGGTGTATGGGAGAAAGGAGAAAGTGCTGTAAAAACCCTAAAAGGGCAAACCCGTGCGCAGCCGGTTTTTTTGCCCAGGGCTAGGCTGGATGTCATCCGTGTCTTAGTCCCCCTGGGGTTTATAGAAGAGTTTGGGGGTTTTTTATCAAGTGGGTTTTAAACCTCCCATTCGGTAAAATTCGGGTGGATGCGAAAAGAGCAAAAGGGGGGTGTGGCCTGTGGGCATGCTATGACATGACCCCCTAAAAGAGGCGGGGTTCCTAGTTCCAAAACCCCCCCCCCTGCCTTCCCCCGTACAGGGGGTCGTACCGAGTACAGCCTGCACCGCATGTGTGCACAAGTCCCAAAAGTCACCCCCTCTTCATTTTCCCCCCCTCGAAAACCAAAAATGTCCCCAAGTTTTCTTCCAACCACTACCACAGGGTTTAGACTCCCACAGAAAACCGTTTTTAACCCCTTTTTTTCCCAGTGGTCATTTCACAAAAGGGGCCCACCTGGGCCCGGGTTTTTTCGACAATAGTAGGTTCCCCAAATGGCAGAGTCTGCAA
Source organism: Stramonita haemastoma (assembly GCA_030674155.1). NCBI lineage: Eukaryota > Metazoa > Mollusca > Gastropoda > Neogastropoda > Muricidae > Stramonita > Stramonita haemastoma. The sequence continues at coordinate 1,069 of JASPKP010009719.1, forward strand.
ACCCCCGGGCCCCAGTTCATGCTCACCAGGGAAGGGCACCTACGCCCCCAAACTGGTCTTCCCCCCCAACCCAGACCTCTGGGCACTCCCCTTTTTCGAATCCTCACAGCTGGCTAGGGGGTCGACAGTCGATGGTCGTTCACATTCGGGTCGGGGCCTTTTGGACGTGGTGCGATACGGGGCACAGTGGGGGACGCAAACAAGAAGGGGACATTGCTGCGAATCAAATCGGGGATCCTTTGGGGCATCAAATACAAGGGACGTTGTGGTTCATAAATACAAGCATCGTTGTGGGTGCTCAAGATTTTAAGATCATTTGACGCATCAAGATAGGGGCCATTTTGACCTAAGATACGGGGGGACTGGGGCATGCAACAGCATAAAATACGGGGGATTTGGTGCTGCAAAAAGTACGGGGGATTGTGGTGACTGCATCAAAAAACGGGGGCATTGTGGTGACTGCATCAAGATACGGGGCATTGTGGTGACTGCATCAAGACAGGGGGCATCTTTGTGACTGCATCAAGATACCGGGGTATCGCTGTGACTACAAGATAGGGGGCACATTGTGACAACATCCAGATACAAGGCATCGTTTGTGACTACATCAAGATACAGGGCATCGTTGTAACTGCATCAAGATTCAGGCATCGTTTAGAAACTGCATCAAGATATGGGACACTGGTGCATGCATACACACCAAGAACAACAAACGTAAGTATGCATACTTTTTTTTCTTTCCCAAGCTAGAGCTCCAAGGTTCACCAATGGGGGAATTTAGTCTATGCGACAGTTTTGGGCCCACCATTAAGGTAGCTGCAGTCCGACATCGGGAGGATGCCTAGACACATCTGTGTGTATGCATAGATGTTACCTCCCTGCAGGCAATGGCCTAGTCTTCCGAAAGGTGCAGGTAAAACAACCCATAGCAATTAAAATGAAGAGTAGGGATAGTAGCCTGGTTGGTATGGTTGGTTGAATCTGTTCCTTGATCCTATGATCCTTGGTGCTGAAACTGTCAAAGAAATTAATGTACAGTACACACACACAAACATGCACACACGCACACACGCACTCACGCACACTCTCACTCACTCACTCACTCACCTCTCACTCACACCTCACTCACTCACTCACACTCACTCACTCACTCACTCAACTCACTCACTCACTCACTCACTCACTCACTCACTCCTCTCACTCACACACACTCTCTCTCACTCTCACTCTCTCACTCTCACTCTCTCATTCACTCTCTCTCACTCTCCCCACTCACTCTCTCACTCACGCTCTCTCACTCACTCTCACTATCACTCTCTCACTCTCTCATTCTCTCTCTCTCTCTCTCTCACTCTCTCTCTTCTCTCTCCCCTCTCCTCTCTCCTCTCTCTCTCTCTCTCTCTCCTCTTCTCTCTCTCTCTCTCTCTCTCTCTCTCTCTCTCTCTCTCTCTCTCTTCACCCACCATGAAACATGTTGAGCCTGTTATGCCTTTCAGAGGGTTTCGCCATCGTGTTCCAGAGGGAACGAATGACAAAATAAACAAAACTGCATGCACACGGGGACTTGATGCAAAAGAGCACATTCCCATTAACCACGAAACAAACGGGAAAACGGGCAGAGCGGGTGGTATAACGTTTGCACAAGATACTCTGCGCGTGTTCGCACGCAGGTCCTCAGTTATAGTCTCACCCAAAGGACTTTCGGCTCGGCGAAGTAAAGTCGGTACTAATGACTCCAGAAGAAAAAATACCATCGAGCGAGTGCCTCAGTGGTGGCTCGAACCCAGGCCGTTAGATCGCGAGCTCAATGCTCTAACCACTAGGCTATACCCCCCCCCCCCCCCTTGCATGTCCCCACTGCCAGTTTTGAATCAGGATGTTCCTGAAATTTTATTCTGAAACAAAAAGTGCAGTTGGGTTGGGGCCGATTTTAGTTTGCCTCTCCAATACACACTAAATCCAAATGGTGGACAGGTGATAGCTGACAAAAGTTCAGTTCTTTGGGAAACATTAAAAAAAAATCAAATGCAGGGTGATTTTTTTTTTCTCTCTAGATAGCAATGCTGATAATTATATATTTAAAGTGAGACTGAATTAGTTTTCTGATCATGTAAACTGTCGGGATTGCTGAAGTTGTTGCTTTGATGCTGTTTTCAGGGGATCCGGTGCCAAACCAAAGTGTCCAGCAGCCAAGGTGTCGGAAGTGAGTTCCAGACTACAGGTAAAGGTCAACGAGGAAGAGGAGGAGGAGGAGGAGGAGGAGGACAGCCTCCAGTCTACTTAACATGGTCGGAGAAAAGCGGTCGCAGACTCAAATTTCCGTCATTGGTGAAATTCGGAGTTCTTGCCGAGGAACGAAAGCAAAGAAACAGAACCGAGAATGATTTGTGGAGTGAGCAAAATAAGTACCATGTCAATGACAGGAGCTATTTTAATTTTTGTTTCAAGACTTGTTTTCTATGAGTAGGGGGAGGAGACAACGAGGTAACGAAAGAGTAACGGATCAATACCTAAATGGAAATGGGCTTTAACTTTTTTTTTTTTAAAGAGATGTGTACGAAGCACCACTGAGGAAAGGAAGCAAGTCTAAACATTAAAAAAAATAAACATTTCATATCTTTTTTGGTATTTGAGGAAGGAGAGAACGAGATGGCTAAAGAGTAACAGATCAGTACCTAAATGTAAATGTGCTTTAACTTTTTTTTTAAGATATGCGTTCAAAGCACCATTGAAGAAAGGCAGTAAATCTAAAACTAAAGTAGAACTTGTTTTAAATAATCGGATGAAAAAAGTGCAGTAAATTCCTGTATATGTACCATGATATTCGTGGAACAGAACAGTTTGTGATTATGAATGCTTTATATATGATGTTAAAACAAATTTTTGATTGAATGTGATCACATGGTTGGTTAAAATTAAAGTTGAGTGAGTGGTGTTGCTCTCCCCCCTCTTTTTTTTTTTAATGATCCAATGGTTACTTGATAAAAATAGTCTGGTCCTGACAAAACTTCAATTGGTTGGATTAGAAACAAGTTGTTTTTGTCATGCTTTGTAAGCTTTACTATCTTTTTGGAAAAGGGAAAACAAAATAATTATTGGATAATAGACAAAATTAATGTTCCCTTACCTATGCAGTTTGTTGGGAAGCAAAGTGTCCGAGGCCTCAAAAATTTTAATTAAAAAAAAACAAGCAGTTGAACAGCCAACGATTTAGTTGAAAAATATGCTAAAGAACTCCTATAAAATTGTTTCGAAAAATATTGTCATGAATTTTAACATGCAGGATTGTTCATTGGTTGGTAAATTCACAATATTCTGGCCACTACTGACTTAGTGCAAGATATGGGAGAGCAGTTCAAGTCTCGGTACATAATTTTTGGATGATAGCAGACTTAGTAACAAGCCTGTGTGAGGATTTTCCTGTGGTATACCATCGGTATTAAGTACACACATCCATTAGATTTCATAGCAGAATACGTTTCAAAAGTTTCATTTCACAAATCGGTAGTATTCTACAATGTGTGTGTGTGTGTGGTGTGTGTGTGTGTGTGTGTGTGTGTGTGTGTGTGTGTGTGTGTGTGTGTGTGTGTGTGTGTGATAGGGGTAATTGTAAGGAGGACTGGGGTTGGAAGGAGAAGGAAGGTGTCTGGGATAGATATGGATTCACATTGATTTTAGAGCAGTGGGGATAGAAAAAAAGGAAACAAAGATTTTTTTTTTACATGGTTTATACTAGGGTTGTTGTTTTTTTTTTAAACGGATACAGCTTGTTAAATTTTTTTTCGGTCGTGATATTAATTTGGCAAAACTGGTTAATTGTTCAAAAATTTCTCGGGCGTGATATCAATTTGACAAAAAACTGGTTAATTGTTAATTTCTCGGTCGTGATGTCGATTTGACCAAACTGATGAAGCACTTGTTCAAAAATGTCTGGGGCGTGGAATATTCTGACGATAGCAAAACTGGAAATTTGGGGACACTGAATTCCAACCGATAGCATTCCTTAGCTGTTGATAGAACTGGCGATTCTGATTTATTGCGAGCTTATGACCCAGAGTGTCTTCAGCTACATACCCTTTGTCTAGGTGCTGTTGTGTCCACATGCATTCTAACATTCAGACCCACCACTGACAAGACAACCCTTGCCCATCATTAACTGTTTACACTAACCCTAACCCTAACCTCAACCCTAACTTTGGCATGGGCCCCACATGTGGACACAAAAAAGCAGGTGGATAAGTGGTATATGCTGACACACTGGCTAAGATTTTATCTCCCGGTTTATTCATTTATATTATTTCGAGGATAGTGATCGGATAGATAGGATAGTGGAATCAGCACTCGTGTGTATGCAGTTTCGTAATTTTTGTCATCCATTCTCAACGGTACACAATGGCCTACGCTTCGGAAAGGTGGAACAGGTTTTAATATGTGCACGAGATGTTCTGCGTGCGTTCGCATACGGGACCACGGTTTTATAGTCTTATCCAGAGGACTTTTGGGGGAGAGTTAGTGTGAGGAGAAGTGGAGAATTTTAAGGGAAAAGGATGCGAGGAAGGGAATGCGAGAGGGGAAGGTGTTAGAATGTTTGGGATGGGAAAGGCGTTATGACTGAGGCTGGGGATATGGGGGGGGGGGGGGGGGGGGTGGGGGGGGGGGGGGGGGGGGGGGGGGGGGGGGGGGGGGGGGCGGAATTTCTGATTAAGTTCAGGGTAGGGGGGGGGGTTGAGTGCGGGGAATTTTTTTTAAAGCTAATTTAAAAAAAACACCCAAAAATGTTTTTAGCATGCACGAGAACCCTCTGAAGAGATGCAGTGTATCTTTGAAAAAATCTAAAAACGGAACTACAGAGTAGGAACGCTGGTTTCAGAATGTATCATTGAATAATCCAAGAAAGACACTGGAAGACAGTGAAGTTGCATTGCAGAAAAAATGGGCCCTTTTCATAGAGGGTTAGAAAGTATGTTAAGGTGTGTGGTGTGTTTGTGTGTGTGTGTGTGTGTGGTGTGTGTGTGTGTGTGTGTGTGTGTGTGTGGTGCGTGTGTGTGTGCGTGTGGGGTGTGTGTGTAAGTCAAAATCAAAATTTTATTTCCAGATGGTACATTGAGTAAGCAATAAATTAGCTTTTTTTCATCAAGCCATCTGTCTAAAAAAAAAACCCCAACGAAAACCCACAAAAAACAAACAAACAAAATTGTGTGTGTGTGTGTGTGTGTGTGTGTGTGTGTGTGGGGTGTGTGTGTGTTGTGTGTGTGGTGTGTGTGTGTTTCAGACAAATTATGGAATGGTATAACCCAGGCATTTGTCATCACCAGTGTATGCTATATAATGGCAATACCTGAAAATAACATAAATTTTGAGTTATCGGTGCGTGCTTGTGATTTGCAGATAATTATCTTTTAAATTGCTCGAGTTACGACTGTAACCAACATTAACTTTAAAAAAAAAAAAACAACAACAAAAAATCGCCGTAATTTTGCAAAGGGTGGAAGTGAAGGAAGTAGTTGAGTGTCACAAAAAGTGCAATATTTTGGTAAAGAACAGTTTTTGTCTTATTTACCAGCCTTCCATTAGAAAAAGCAGGATAGCTCAGTAGTCAACTTGCTCTCCCCAAGCTAAAGGTTAAGCAGCGTTGAGCGTATTCACTGCTTGGATGGGTGACCGTTCAAGCGCCTTGGCTTCACACAGTTCTCCCAGTTGGACCAGCTGTAAATGGGCACCGCCCTCAATATGCTGGCCTCAAGAGAAGCTGAGGTCTCTGACTCTTTGCTCCCTAACAACCGCATAGATTAGTGGGAACACCTTTACCTTAACAAAAATAGAAAAGGCCTTTAACCACTTTTTTCAAAGTACAAATCTGGTGTAAGAATTAGCATTTCAATCTGTATCAGTGCAGGCATCTTTACTGGTGTCTGCTTACATCTGGTGCCCCTTATTTTCATCTTTGCTTTTTGCTTTGCCGTAGTTAGGGACATGCCATTACCCGTGTGTCTATTTATCCGTGCTTCTTTTTTCTGCAAGTGTGGAGCTTCATTTCAAATGTGTGTATTCTAATGTTCTACTGCAGCAAAACGTGTAGCAGATCACTGTGATGATAGTGTGGTACAGGTTGTGGGTTGGATGTGTAATTTATTTTATATTTGTGCTCTCCTGAAACCTGGGTTGTGTAAAACTACAAATGGTTTTAGCAAAGGCCTAGGTGTATATATAGTTGTTTTTTTTTTTAAATAAATGGTTAGTCGTAAACTGTTTGCAAGCAGCATAGTGAAACACTAGGTTGATTGATTTTTGTGTGAGCTTTAAATCGCTATGTTGAAGGGAAAAAAAATCAACAAGGAATGCTTGTAGACAGTCTTGTCTAAAGCACCTGCCTTTTCATTTTTTCTTTTGTCGATCGCATCTTTGACATTTTGTATTGAATCCGTTAGTATAGTTTTCTTAGAATCCAAAACATTCTTTTGTCTGCTCAATTTGAAGTACTGAGCACACAGCAAAGCAATTTACAGCCGACGCCCTTTCTCCCCTTTTTTTATTATTACAAATAATTTATTTCAGCTGCTGTGTTACCCACTGTACCTATCATTATTCCAACATAGCCTGACATAAGCTCTGTTAAAGTTTAGAGTGGCTTTGTAGTTTTAGCTATTCCCCAGCTGTAAGGGACATGCATTTTGTTGTGTGGTTTTTTCTTCCACCATTGTGTTGATTAACTTCACATGCAAAATCAGCAAACAGGATCCTGCTAAGTGTGACCTGATAAAACTTTCTCATCATTTCCTTCCAAACAAAACATGGCTGTTTGTTGAATGAATTACACAGTGCTTTTAAATTTAAAATTCAGAGTATTTTTTTAAATTTTTTATAATTTCAATATTTATTTTGGAGGCTCAAAACTTCAGATTGGTTTAGTTGCATGTAACCACTCTCACCAATGTCTACGTTTTTTTTAACCTTCAAACGGAAGGATTGTACATGTGTGTAGCTTGCTGCCTGTATCATTTCTTCACCATGGTAATCTGGAGGTCATGGCTTAAATCATGTCTTTGATCTGTCTTTGTGTGAAATTCTCAGACCATTGTTTTGCAGAATGTTTGGTAGAATTTAGTTAATGCCGTCCACTTAAATTTGCTGCCCCCTCCCCCTATTTTTTAATCTGGGGCAACAATTGGTTTTGTGTGCATTGTTTTAAAATATTTTGCCTTTGTAGTTGAGTTTTTCTAGTTAACTTAAAAAAAATATTGCATTTGAAGCTGTTTTCCAATGGATTTTTAATTCCCATGAAAGAATGAAAAGGAAAACACCACTAGCAATGTTAAGTTTGGGGATTTTTTGGTAGGTTATTTTGTTTGCTTTTTAAGTTGCAAGTGTTGCCAGTATGTTTTCCACAGTTAGTGCTTTTAAAAAAAAAAAGTTTTCCCCGAAGTCAAACTTGTGACGTTCTAGAAACCCCACTGGAATGTATGAGGTTGGGATACATGTTTATAATATAGTTTTATGTATACATATGATATTGTCCACCTAATTGCTGGAGAAAATGTTGCACGTTCCTCTAGATCATCAAAAAAGGTTTTCTGTACATTATTGCTTCCATTTTTCTTGTACCTCATAACGACCCTGGTCAAAATTTCATAAATCTGTTAGATTTTTTTTAATCAAGTGGTGAGCACACACCACTGGCCCTTGACTGTTCCAACTGACTATCCTGAGAAAAATGCAAGGCCTGCACAACTCGCATTTCTTTTAAAAATTACTAGCTGTTATACACTTACTCATTCCGGGTGTCTTGTGTTTTTTTGGCTGTAAAGATAACATAGCCGGAATCGAAAGCTTTTTGTCACTTCTGTGTTTTAAACAAATTCATTGTACATTTTAAACGGTGTGAGATTTCAAAAGGGAACAAAAGTCAGTTGGTCCCGTCATTGTCAATTGCTGGTCAAGCATTGGGAAAAGCCTACCTCCCCTTCAGCGAAAAAAAGCTGGAGTTAGGGTTGGGTAGCCGGCTCGCAGCGGAAATAAAACAAGAGAAAAGGGAAAATTTAAAATACCTCCCTACAGGGATCGTGAAAACTTGTTGGCATCTCCTACAAAGACCCATAAGCAATAACGACGTGATAAAGAATCCAGCAAACTATTGGGCCCTACGAAAACCTAACAATCGTACAGAAGCTAAACTTAAAGGTACGGGCATATCAATAGATCAAAAGAACTTGCAAAGACAATAACTGCAAGGCACCATTCAAGGAGGAAAAAAAAAAGAGGCAGACCAAGAGAAGATTTAAAAGACATCAGCGAATAGACAGGCCTAGGGAAATAAATTATAAAAAAAACAAAACCCATAGTCAGAACAGAGGAATCGAGGGAACTGGTTGTCAAGTCTTTTAGTTGCCAGACCACGAGATATATAGAAAAAAGTATTGAAATTTTTTTTTATTAGAACCAAGCGCAAGAACCATAAGACAAAAAATAAAACGAAATCTTGACCACGGTTTGTGTTGTTCCTATTTCCATTCATGACTGACTGGTTGTGTGTTTACAAGTGTAGAGTATGTGCCTATATCTCAGATGTACACCAGTTGAAACTCCTTTCTCCCCCCTTCTCTCTCTCTCTCTCTCCCCCCTTTTCCCTCCCCTTTTCCCCTCTTCCCCCTCTCTCTCTCTTCTCTTTTCCCCCCTCTTTCTCTCCCCCCTTTTCCTCTTCCCCTCTCCCCCCTTTTGTCTCCTTCAATACTCAATCATTTTCACCAGAATCACGCAAAATTGCAAATGTCTGTCATAAATAAGCATACAAAGCAAACAGCACAAAAATATGCAAAGTCTGTATTTTTTCCCAAAAAGCTATTATTCTTCAAATTACTTGGATCTACTTTTTGTTTTTTCCACGCGTTTTTTTTTTTAACCGATTTTTTTTTTTTTTCCCCCCTTCACACTGGACAAAACTTGTTAAAAAAAATTTTCTGTTT
>JASPKP010009720.1:0-10027 GCA_030674155.1 Stramonita haemastoma
ATAATATCATACACCACAGTAATCTGCCGGGTCCCCTCCACACGCACAAACACAAAAAAACGCACACACAAACACCAGCGAACGCGCGCACGCGCGCATGCATACCCACCCTCCCATGAATAAGAGCTAAAGAACTAGAAGCATTGTGACGCAAACGCCGTTTTCGGGACCTTGCCGCCCGCACTTTTCCGCAGTTCCAGAGCCCAGGGCACCACCCCCCCTATTCTACACTATGCAGACAAACTGGACAACCATTTTGGATGTGTGTGGCACTGGAATTGTGGCGACACCACGGCCCGCAAGATGGCAACCCCGCTTGTACCAGGGCCAAGTTTGTCGCCTAGAAACAGGGTACAGTGTACGCAAAAATCGCCCCTACAACACCATCCAATAATAATTTCATATAATATCATACACCACAGTAATCTGCCGGGTCCCCTCCACACGCACAAACACAAAAAAACGCACACACAAACACCAGCGAACGCGCGCACGCGCGCATTGCATACCCACCCTCCCATGAATAAGAGCTAAAGAACTAGAAGCATTGTGACGCAAACGCCGTTTTCGGGACCTTGCCGCCCGCACTTTTCCGCAGTTCCAGAGCCCAGGCACCACCCCCCTATTCTACACTATGCAGACAAACTGGACAACCATTTTGGATGTGTGTGGCACTGGAATTGTGGCGACACCACGGCCCGCAAGATGGCAACCCCGCTTGTACCAGGGCCAAGTTTGTCGCCTAGAAACAGGGTACAGTGTACGCAAAAATCGCCCCTACAACACCATCCAATAATAATTTCATATAATATCATACACCACAGTAATCTGCCGGGTCCCCTCCACACGCACAAACACAAAAAAACGCACACACAAACACCAGCGAACGCGCGCACGCGCGCATGCATACCCACCCTCCCATGAATAAGAGCTAAAGAACTAGAAGCATTGTGACGCAAACGCCGTTTTCGGGACCTTGCCGCCCGCACTTTTCCGCAGTTCCAGAGCCCAGGCACCACCCCCCTATTCTACACTATGCAGACAAACTGGACAACCATTTTGGATGTGTGTGGCACTGGAATTGTGGCGACACCACGGCCCGCAAGATGGCAACCCCGCTTGTACCAGGCCAAGTTTGTCGCCTAGAAACAGGGTACAGTGTACGCAAAAATCGCCCCTACAACACCATCCAATAATAATTTCATATAATATCATACACCACAGTAATCTGCCGGGTCCCCTCCACACGCACAAACACAAAAAAACGCACACACAAACACCAGCGAACGCGCGCACGCGCGCATGCATACCCACCCTCCCATGAATAAGAGCTAAAGAACTAGAAGCATTGTGACGCAAACGCCGTTTTCGGGACCTTGCCGCCCGCACTTTTCCGCAGTTCCAGAGCCAGGGCACCACCCCCCTATTCTACACTATGCAGACAAACTGGACAACCATTTTGGATGTGTGTGGCACTGGAATTGTGGCGACACCACGGCCCGCAAGATGGCAACCCCGCTTGTACCAGGGCCAAGTTTGTCGCCTAGAAACAGGGTACAGTGTACGCAAAAATCGCCCCTACAACACCATCCAATAATAATTTCATATAATATCATACACCACAGTAATCTGCCGGGTCCCCTCCACACGCACAAACACAAAAAAACGCACACACAAACACCAGCGAACGCGCGCACGCGCGCATGCATACCCACCCTCCCATGAATAAGAGCTAAAGAACTAGAAGCATTGTGACGCAAACGCCGTTTTCGGGACCTTGCCGCCCGCACTTTTCCGCAGTTCCAGAGCCCAGGCACCACCCCCCTATTCTACACTATGCAGACAAACTGGACAACCATTTTGGATGTGTGTGGCACTGGAATTGTGGCGACACCACGGCCCGCAAGATGGCAACCCCGCTTGTACCAGGGCCAAGTTTGTCGCCTAGAAACAGGGTACAGTGTACGCAAAAATCGCCCCTACAACACCATCCAATAATAATTTCATATAATATCATACACCACAGTAATCTGCCGGGTCCCCTCCACACGCACAAACACAAAAAAACGCACACACAAACACCAGCGAACGCGCGCACGCGCGCATGCATACCCACCCTCCCATGAATAAGAGCTAAAGAACTAGAAGCATTGTGACGCAAACGCCGTTTTCGGGACCTTGCCGCCCGCACTTTTCCGCAGTTCCAGAGCCCAGGGCACCACCCCCCTATTCTACACTATGCAGACAAACTGGACAACCATTTTGGATGTGTGTGGCACTGGAATTGTGGCGACACCACGGCCCGCAAGATGGCAACCCCGCTTGTACCAGGGCCAAGTTTGTCGCCTAGAAACAGGGTACAGTGTACGCAAAAATCGCCCCTACAACACCACCAATAATAATTTCATATAATATCATACACCACAGTAATCTGCCGGTCCCCTCCACACGCACAAACACAAAAAAACGCACACACAAACACCAGCGAACGCGCGCACGCGCGCATGCATACCCACCCTCCCATGAATAAGAGCTAAAGAACTAGAAGCATTGTGACGCAAACGCCGTTTTCGGGACCTTGCCGCCCGCACTTTTCCGCAGTTCCAGAGCCCAGGGCACCACCCCCCTATTCTACACTATGCAGACAAACTGGACAACCATTTTGGATGTGTGTGGCACTGGAATTGTGGCGACACCACGGCCCGCAAGATGGCAACCCCGCTTGTACCAGGGCCAAGTTTGTCGCCTAGAAACAGGGTACAGTGTACGCAAAAATCGCCCCTACAACACCACCAATAATAATTTCATATAATATCATACACCACAGTAATCTGCCGGGTCCCCTCCACACGCACAAACACAAAAAAACGCACACACAAACACCAGCGAACGCGCGCACGCGCGCATGCATACCCACCCTCCCATGAATAAGAGCTAAAGAACTAGAAGCATTGTGACGCAAACGCCGTTTTCGGGACCTTGCCGCCCGCACTTTTCCGCAGTTCCAGAGCCCAGGCACCACCCCCCTATTCTACACTATGCAGACAAACTGGACAACCATTTTGGATGTGTGTGGCACTGGAATTGTGGCGACACCACGGCCCGCAAGATGGCAACCCCGCTTGTACCAGGGCCAAGTTTGTCGCCTAGAAACAGGGTACAGTGTACGCAAAAATCGCCCCTACAACACCACCAATAATAATTTCATATAATATCATACACCACAGTAATCTGCCGGTCCCCTCCACACGCACAAACACAAAAAAAACGCACACACAAACACCAGCGAACGCGCGCACGCGCGCATGCATACCCACCCTCCCATGAATAAGAGCTAAAGAACTAAAGCATTGTGACGCAAACCCGTTTTCGGACCTGCCGCCCGCACTTTTCCGCAGTTCCAGAGCCCAGGCACCACCCCCCTATTCTACACTATCAGACAAACTGGACAACCATTTTGGATGTGTGTGCACTGGAATTGGCGACACCACGGCCCGCAAGATGGCAACGCCCGCTTGTACCAGGGCCAAGTTTGTCGCCTAGAAACAGGTACAGTGTACGCAAAAATCGCCCCTACAACACCACCCAATAATAATTTCATATAATATCATACACCACAGTAATCTGCCGGGTCCCTCCACACGCACAAACACAAAAAAACGCACACACAAACACCAGCAACGCGCGCACGCGCGCATGCATACCCACCCTCCCATGAATAAGAGCTAAAGAACTAGAAGCATTGTGACGCAAACGCCGTTTTCGGGACCTTGCCGCCCGCACTTTTCCGCAGTTCCAGAGCCCAGGGCACCACCCCCCTATTCTACACTACAGACAAACTGGACAACCATTTTGGATGTGTGTGGCACTGGAATTGTGGCGACACCACGGCCCGCAAGATGGCAACCCCGCTTGTACCAGGGCCAAGTTTGTCGCCTAGAAACAGGGTACAGTGTACGCAAAAATCGCCCCTACAACACCACCCAATAATAATTTCATATAATATTACACCACAGTAATCTGCCGGTCCCCCCACACGCACAAACAAAAAAACGCACACACAAACACCAGCGAACGCGCGCACGCGCGCATGCATACCCACCCTCCCATGAATAAGAGCTAAAGAACAGAAGCATGTGACGCAAACGCCGTTTTCGGACCTTCCGCCCGCACTTTCCGCAGTTCCAGAGCCAGGCACCACCCCCCTATTCTACACTATGCAGACAAACTGGACAACCATTGGAGGGTGGCACTGGAATTGTGGCGACCACGGCCCGCAAGATGGCAACCCCGCTTGTACCAGGGCCAATTTGTCGCCTAGAAACAGTACATGTACGCAAAAATCGCCCCTACAACACCACACCAATAATAATTCATATAATATCATACACCACAGTAATCTGCCGGGTCCCCTCCACACGCACAAACACAAAAAAACGCACACACAAACACCAGCGAACGCGCGCACGCGCGCATGCATACCCACCCTCCCATGAATAAGAGCTAAAGAACTAGAAGCATTGTGACGCAAACGCCGTTTTCGGGACCTTGCCGCCCGCACTTTTCCGCAGTTCCAGAGCCCAGGCACCACCCCCTATTCTACACTATGCAGACAAACTGGACAACCATTTGGATGTGTGTGGCACTGGAATTGTGGCGACACACGGCCCGCAAGATGGCAACCCCGCTTGTACCAGGGCCAAGTTTGTCGCCAGAAACAGGTACAGTGTACGCAAATCGCCCCTACAACACCACCCAATAAAATTTCATATAATATCATACACCACAGTAATCTGCCGGTCCCCTCCACACGCACAAACACAAAAAAACGCACACACAAACACCAGCGAACGCGCGCACGCGCGCATGCATACCCACCCTCCCATGAATAAGAGCTAAAGAACTAGAAGCATTGTGACGCAAACGCCGTTTTCGGGACCTGCCCGCCCGCACTTTTCCGCAGTTCCAGAGCCCAGGCACCACCCCCCTATTCTACACTATGCAGACAAACTGGACAACCATTTTGGATGTGTGTGGCACTGGAATTGTGGCGACACCACGGCCCGCAAGATGGCAACCCCGCTTGTACCAGGGCCAAGTTTGTCGCCTAGAAACAGGGTACAGTGTACGCAAAAATCGCCCTACAACACCACCCAATAATAATTCATATAATATCATACACCACAGTAATCTGCCGGTCCCCTCCACACGCACAAACACAAAAAACGCACACACAAACACCAGCGAACGCGCGCACGCGCGCATGCATACCCACCCTCCCATGAATAAGAGCTAAAGAACTAGAAGCATTGGACGCAAACGCCGTTTTCGGGACCTTGCCGCCCGCACTTTTCCGCAGTTCCAGAGCCCAGGCACCACCCCCTATTCTACACTATGCAGACAAACTGGACAACCTTTTGGATGTGTGTGGCACTGGAATTGTGGCGACACCACGGCCCGCAAGATGCAACCCCGCTTGTACCAGGCCAAGTTGTCGCCAGAAACAGGGTACAGTGTACGCAAAAATCGCCCCTACAACACCACCAATAATAATTTCATATAATATCATACACCACAGTAATCTGCCGGGTCCCCTCCACAACGCACAAACACAAAAAACGCACACACAAACACCAGCGAACGCGCGCACGCGCGCATGCATACCCACCCTCCCATGATAAGAGCTAAAGAACTAGAAGCATTGTGACGCAAACGCCGTTTTCGGGACCTTGCCGCCCGCACTTTTCCGCAGTTCCAGAGCCCAGGCACCACCCCCCTATTCACACTATGCAGACAAACTGGACAACCATTTTGGATGTTGTGGCACTGGAATTGTGGCGACACCACGGCCCGCAAATGCAACCCCGCTTGTACCAGGCCAATTTGTCGCCTAGAAACAGGGTACAGTGTACGCAAAAATCGCCCCTACAACACCACCCAATAATATTCATATAATATCATACACCACAGTAATCTGCGGTCCCTCCACACGCACAAACACAAAAAAACGCACACACAAACACCACGAACGCGCGCACGCGCGCAGCATACCCACCCTCCCAGAATAAGAGCTAAGAACTGAAGCATGTGACGCAAACGCCGTTTCGGGACCTTGCCCCGCACTTTCCGCAGTTCCAGACCCAGGCACCACCCCTATTCACACTATGCAGACAAACTGGACAACCATTGATGTGTGTGGCACTGAATGTGGCGACACCACGGCCCGCAAGATGGCAACCCCGCTTGTACCAGGGCCAAGTTTTGTCGCCTAGAAACAGGGTACAGTGTACGCAAAAATCGCCCCTACAACACCACCCAATAATAATTTCATATAATATCATACACCACAGTAATCTGCCGGGTCCCCCTCCACACGCACAAACACAAAAAAACGCACACACAAAACACCAGCGAACGCGCGCACGCGCGCATGCATACCCACCCTCCCATGAATAAGAGCTAAAGAACTAGAAGCATTGTGACGCAAACGCCGTTTTCGGGACCTTGCCGCCCGCACTTTTCCGCAGTTCCAGAGCCCAGGGCACCACCCCCCTATTCTACACTATGCAGACAAACTGGACAACCATTTTGGATGTGTGTGGCACTGGAATTGTGGCGACACCACGGCCCGCAAGATGGCAACCCCGCTTGTACCAGGGCCAAGTTTGTCGCCTAGAAACAGGGTACAGTGTACGCAAAAATCGCCCCTACAACACCACCCAATAATAATTTCATATAATATCATACACCACAGTAATCTGCCGGGTCCCCTCCACACGCACAAACACAAAAAAACGCACACACAAACACCAGCGAACGCGCGCACGCGCGCATGCATACCCACCCTCCCATGAATAAGAGCTAAAGAACTAGAAGCATTGTGACGCAAACGCCGTTTTCGGGACCTTGCCGCCCGCACTTTTCCGCAGTTCCAGAGCCCAGGGCACCACCCCCCTATTCTACACTATGCAGACAAACTGGACAACCATTTTGGATGTGTGTGGCACTGGAATTGTGGCGACACCACGGCCCGCAAGATGGCAACCCCGCTTGTACCAGGGCCAAGTTTGTCGCCTAGAAACAGGGTACAGTGTACGCAAAAATCGCCCCTACAACACCACCCAATAATAATTTCATATAATATCATACACCACAGTAATCTGCCGGGTCCCCTCCACACGCACAAACACAAAAAAACGCACACACAAACACCAGCGAACGCGCGCACGCGCGCATGCATACCCACCCTCCCATGAATAAGAGCTAAAGAACTAGAAGCATTGTGACGCAAACGCCGTTTTCGGGACCTTGCCGCCCGCACTTTTCCGCAGTTCCAGAGCCCAGGGCACCACCCCCCTATTCTACACTATGCAGACAAACTGGACAACCATTTTGGATGTGTGTGGCACTGGAATTGTGGCGACACCACGGCCCGCAAGATGGCAACCCCGCTTGTACCAGGGCCAAGTTTGTCGCCTAGAAACAGGGTACAGTGTACGCAAAAATCGCCCCTACAACACCACCCAATAATAATTTCATATAATATCATACACCACAGTAATCTGCCGGGTCCCCTCCACACGCACAAACACAAAAAAACGCACACACAAACACCAGCGAACGCGCGCACGCGCGCATGCATACCCACCCTCCCATGAATAAGAGCTAAAGAACTAGAAGCATTGTGACGCAAACGCCGTTTTCGGGACCTTGCCGCCCGCACTTTTCCGCAGTTCCAGAGCCCAGGGCACCACCCCCCTATTCTACACTATGCAGACAAACTGGACAACCATTTTGGATGTGTGTGGCACTGGAATTGTGGCGACACCACGGCCCGCAAGATGGCAACCCCGCTTGTACCAGGGCCAAGTTTGTCGCCTAGAAACAGGGTACAGTGTACGCAAAAATCGCCCCTACAACACCACCCAATAATAATTTCATATAATATCATACACCACAGTAATCTGCCGGGTCCCCTCCACACGCACAAACACAAAAAAACGCACACACAAAACACCAGCGAACGCGCGCACGCGCGCATGCATACCCACCCTCCCATGAATAAGAGCTAAAGAACTAGAAGCATTGTGACGCAAACGCCGTTTTCGGGACCTTGCCGCCCGCACTTTTCCGCAGTTCCAGAGCCCAGGGCACCACCCCCCTATTCTACACTATGCAGACAAACTGGACAACCATTTTGGATGTGTGTGGCACTGGAATTGTGGCGACACCACGGCCCGCAAGATGGCAACCCCGCTTGTACCAGGGCCAAGTTTGTCGCCTAGAAACAGGGTACAGTGTACGCAAAAATCGCCCCTACAACACCACCCAATAATAATTTCATATAATATCATACACCACAGTAATCTGCCGGGTCCCCTCCACACGCACAAACACAAAAAAACGCACACACAAACACCAGCGAACGCGCGCACGCGCGCATGCATACCCACCCTCCCATGAATAAGAGCTAAAGAACTAGAAGCATTGTGACGCAAACGCCGTTTTCGGGACCTTGCCGCCCGCACTTTTCCGCAGTTCCAGAGCCCAGGGCACCACCCCCCTATTCTACACTATGCAGACAAACTGGACAACCATTTTGGATGTGTGTGGCACTGGAATTGTGGCGACACCACGGCCCGCAAGATGGCAACCCCGCTTGTACCAGGGCCAAGTTTGTCGCCTAGAAACAGGGTACAGTGTACGCAAAAATCGCCCCTACAACACCACCCAATAATAATTTCATATAATACATACACCACAGTAATCTGCCGGTCCCCTCCACACGCACAAACACAAAAAAAACGCACACACAAACACCAGCGAACGCGCGCACGCGCGCATGCATACCCACCCTCCCATGAATAAGAGCTAAAGAACTAGAAGCATTGTGACGCAAACGCCGTTTTCGGGACCTTGCCGCCCGCACTTTTCCGCAGTTCCAGAGCCCAGGGCACCACCCCCCTATTCTACACTATGCAGACAAACTGGACAACCATTTTGGATGTGTGTGGCACTGGAATTGTGGCGACACCACGGCCCGCAAGATGGCAACCCCGCTTGTACCAGGGCCAAGTTTGTCGCCTAGAAACAGGGTACAGTGTACGCAAAAATCGCCCCTACAACACCACCAATAATAATTTCATATAATATCATACACCACAGTAATCTGCCGGGTCCCCCCACACGCACAAACACAAAAAAAACGCACACACAAACACCAGCGAACGCGCGCACGCGCGCATGCATACCCACCCTCCCATGAATAAGAGCTAAAGAACTAGAAGCATTGTGACGCAAACGCCGTTTTCGGGACCTTGCCGCCCGCACTTTTCCGCAGTTCCAGAGCCCAGGGCACCACCCCCCTATTCTACACTATGCAGACAAACTGGACAACCATTTTGGATGTGGTGTGCACTGGAATTGTGGCGACACCACGGCCCGCAAGATGGCAACCCCGCTTGTACCAGGGCCAAGTTTGTCGCCTAGAAACAGGGTACAGTGTACGCAAAAATCGCCCCTACAACACCACCCAATAATAATTTCATATAATATCATACACCACAGTAATCTGCCGGGTCCCCTCCACACGCACAAACACAAAAAAAACGCACACACAAACACCAGCGAACGCGCGCACGCGCGCATGCATACCCACCCTCCCATGAATAAGAGCTAAAGAA
Source organism: Stramonita haemastoma (assembly GCA_030674155.1). Taxonomy (NCBI): domain Eukaryota; kingdom Metazoa; phylum Mollusca; class Gastropoda; order Neogastropoda; family Muricidae; genus Stramonita; species Stramonita haemastoma. Next base: position 9,684 of record JASPKP010009720.1, read on the forward strand.
CTAGAAGCATTGTGACGCAAACGCCGTTTTCGGGACCTTGCCGCCCGCACTTTTCCGCAGTTCCAGAGCCCAGGCACCACCCCCCTATTCTACACTATGCAGACAAACTGGACAACCATTTTGGATGTGTGTGGCACTGGAATTGTGGCGACACCACGGCCCGCAAGATGGCAACCCCGCTTGTACCAGGGCCAAGTTTGTCGCCTAGAAACAGGGTACAGTGTACGCAAAAATCGCCCCTACAACACCACCCAATAATAATTTCATATAATATCATACACCACAGTAATCTGCCGGGTCCCCTCCACACGCACAAACACAAAAAAACGCACACACAAACACCA
>JASPKP010000971.1:0-2500 GCA_030674155.1 Stramonita haemastoma
TTGTCAGTGGTGGTGGTGGTGATGGTGATGGTGGTGATGGTGGTTGGTGGTTAGCCCAGGACTTACCAGATGCAGCGACAGAGGTCAGTGTCTGGCACTTACCTCCTGCTTCTTTCTCTCCGCAGAGGGAAGAAAGGGCGGGGGGGGGGGGGGGGGGGGGGGGGGGAGGGGGGAGGGGGGTGGGGGTGGATGGGGTGGGGGGGGGCTTGTTAGTGGTGGTGATGGTGGTGGTGGTGGTGGTGGGCCAGACTTACTAGATGCAGCGACAGAGGTCAGTGGTTCTGTCACCTTACCTCCTGCTTCTTTCTCTCCGCAGAAAGAGAGATGGCTGGGTAGAAGGGGGTGGGGTGGAAGGGGGGGGTGAAGGGGGGGGGGGCCTTTTGTTAGTGTGGTAGTGGTGGTGGTGTTTGTGTGGTGTGGTGGGGTGGTGATGGTGGTGGTGGGGGTGGTGAGTGTGGTAGTGTTGGTTGTTGTGGTGGTGGGTGTGGGGTGGTGAATGTGGTATTTTTAATTTATAATTTATTCTTTTATATCGAGGATTAGTTAGAATAAGCACTCACGTGCTTTTTTGCATCCAGTCCCCATGTGTGTATGCAATTTTGTAAATGCAATCTGTTCCCACCGGCACACGATGGCCTGCTCTTACGAAAAGTGGAACAGGATTTAACGTGTGTGCAAGATGTTCTGCGTGCGTTCGCACACGGGGCCTCGGTTTAAAGTCTCATCCGAAGGAGTGTTGGTGTTGAGTGAAGTGTTGGTGTTTGTTGGTGGGGGTGGTGGTGATTGTAGTGCTTATTGTGTTAGTGGTGGTGCTGGTGGTGCTGGTGTTGGTGGAGGTGGTTGTTGGAGTGTGGTGGCGGTGTGCAATGGTAGTGATACTAATAGTGATGGTGATGATGTAGTAATTGCATGAATTATTTTTTCGAGATGGTTTTTGTTTTATCTCAAGAAAAAAATATCCCCCTACCCGCTTTTTTGTAGAAGGATGGGGGTGGGAGGTGGGGGTTGATTCCATGAAATTAAACACAAAAATAGAGTCGGGGATAAAGTGCGTATGGAAGTACTCATTGTTATTATGCTTGCTGTTGTGTATAAGTACAGATAGTTCAGACCAGTTGGGTAAACTCTTGTTATTGGGATAGTTGCTAATGATGTACACCTTCGGAGAGTTCCGCTCAATCGACTGATATTATTTGCTGTTATGACTGTTGCTGTTAGTGCATATTTACAGATGGCTCATATAGATAAATAATATCATTGCATTGTGGTGGTTGTTATTGTATTTGTACATTGACAGGTCGTTTATATAGACTGATTGATGTCATCGGTGTTGTGATTGTTGTCGTTGTACATTTTCAGATGGCTCAGAAAAATGTTATCAATATCATTGCTATCATAGTTGTTATGGGGTTGTCTACCTACAGATGGTTTAGATCGATTGATAGATTTCTTTGTTATCGTGATTATTATTGATGTTGTTATATATTGATATATGGCTCACATCAGTTGATTGGTATCATTATCAATGTGATTGTCGTTATTGCTGTTAATGTGATTGTCGTTATTGTGATTGTTGTTATCGTGATTGTCGTTTTTGTGATTGTCGTTATTGCTGTTGTTATTGTGATCGTTGTTGTTGTTGTGAAGTTGTTGCTACTGTTTTTGTTATTGTTGTTATTATTGCTGTTATTGTGAATGTTGTTATTCCTATTATTGTTATTGTTGTCATTGCTGTTATTGTGATTGCTGTTGTGGGTGCTATTGGAATTGGTGTTATTGTGGTTATTGTCGTTAATGTTGTTGTTATTGTGATCATCGTTGTTGTTGTTGTGATGTTGTTGTTACTGTTATTGTGATTGTTGTTATCGCTGTTATTGTGATTGTTGCTATTCCTATTATTGTGATTGCTTGTTATTGCTGTTATTGTGATTGCTGCTATGGCTCCTATTGGGATTGGTGTTATTGTGGTTGTTATTATTGTTTTGTGATCGTTGTTATTGTAATTGTTGTTGTTATGATTGTTGCTATGGCGATTGCTGTTAATCATTGTTAATTTGACTGTTGCTGTTGTTGTGTATTATGACAGATGGTTCAAACGGCAGTTCTATGGCATTGTGTGCCCTACCCCAGGCCGAAGAGCAGACGACAAACAGGAAAAAGTCAGTAACACCATTGCCCTCTTCTCTCTTTTTTGTTTTCTTTTCTGTTTTGTTTTCTTTTGCTTCATGCAAACAGGGAAACAGGGACACACAAACACGCGCACACATACACACACACATACGCGCGCACACCCACACCCACACCCACACACACAACCCACACCCACACACCCACACACACACACACACACACACACACACACACACACACACAAACACAAATACAAACACACACATATATATATACATACATGCATACACACACGCACGCGCGCGCGCGGCGCGCACGCACACACGCACTCCTGCACACACGCACACACACAGTGCTGGTGGTGGTGGGT
>JASPKP010000971.1:17500-30000 GCA_030674155.1 Stramonita haemastoma
CATCTAAACATCATGCTGATTTTTTGTTCCTCTACTGTATCGTGAATACTCTTTCTTATTTCGTTTTCGTGCTATCCATTGTGTTATGATTTTTGTTTTGAGCAATTTTCACACGCCCTAATCTGCAGGCATTGGTTTTGTTAAATTTCATGTACTCCTGGCGGGGGGGGGGGGGGGGGGGGGTTCTTGAAATAAAATCTTGAATTGAACAGTTGAACACCATGTACCCGTTAGTGACAAGTACACCATCTAATGATGTCGCAGGGTGGTGCCATCTCCTCTCTTCTCTCCCTTGCTGCTTTACCTTCCCTGCCCCGAAAGAGGGCAGGTACACTATTACAGTTGGGTGGACTGGGGGATTGTACTGAAGCTAAGGCGTACGGACAGTCACCCATCCTCGAGGTAACTACGCTCAGTGCTGCTTCGCCACAGCTGTCAATTTCCCCCAGTTTGAGCTCCTCTCAGCTGCTAATTATCCCAGCCCAGCCCAGCCCAGCTGGTGCTATTTATAGCAGGAGCTGACCGCTTATGGACTAGGTGAAAGGAAGGAGCGTGCTAAATTTAACGCTGCTGACTGAGCTGAGTGATGCAGGATTTGTTCACTGTGTCGCCTTAGCTTAGGGAGACCGAGTGTTCTGACCACTGAGCTGAGTGATTCAGCGGTCTAGAGGTAACGCGCCTACCTAGTACCTAGAAAGCGAAAATTCGGGGTTTCAGGTGTAATGTGGTTCTACCCCCATTTGTGTTCAAAACTTTTTCCCCCCATCCACCAGACCGTGAGTTGTGGTCTGGGTACTAGTCTTTCGGAGACGATAAACCGAGACCCCATGTGCAATACTCACTTAGTGCACGTTAAAGAGCCCACGGCAACAAGAGAGTTGTCCCTGGCATTTTTTTTTTTGGTTAAGCCACTCTGATTAAAAAAACAAATATAAATACAGACAGAAAAAGAAAAAAAAATGATGGCGCTGGTCTTGTGGCGACGCGCTCTTCCTGGGGAGAGTAGCCCGAATTTCACGCGGATAAGTCTGCTGTGATTTAAAGGGGTATAAAATATAATATGTAATCCTGCCCTCTTATCAATATATGCAGATCCACAATAGCAGGGCTGATACAGCCGTAGTGGTCTTCACCTTCACCTGTCCCGTAGCCCCGCGGACTGTGCGGGCACCACTGAAGATTTTGCAACCAGTTTCCTCCACTCTCCTTACAGTCCTCCGCCCTCCGTAGTAGATCGTTCCACCCAAGGCCTGTCCACTCTCTGATGTTGTCTCCCCATCGTTTCCTCTGTCTGCCTCTTCGTCTCTCTCCCCTTACTGTTCCCTGTAAGACTGTCTTCGCTAGTCCAGATGATCGTGTGACGTGCCAGCACCACTTTAGCTTGCGGTTTGTTTGGTTTTCTTACTTAAGTTAGAAGCTCTTCATATGATCCGATGGCATTCTTTATGCTGGTTTTCACTTCTTCAATAGTGATGTGATCCCTGTGTGAGATACCAGGGCTGATGTGGCCTTCGTGGTCTGCTGGGCTGTAAAGGTCAATGACGTGTGTGTGTGTGTGTGTGTGTGTGTGTGTGTGTGTGTGTGTGTGTGTGTGTGTGTGTGTGTGTGTGTGTCTGTCTGTCTGTCTGTCTGTCTGTCTGTCTGCGTGCGTGCGTGCGTGCGTGCATGCGTGCGTGCGTGCGTGCGTGCGTGCGTGCGTGTGTGTGCAGGTCAGAAGGATTCCAGCAAGACCGGAACTCTGCTCATGAAAGACCCAGATGACCAGGTAACGTCATGTCCTGTTTCCTGGATGAAGTGAATGAGTGTGTGATACGCATGCACACACACACACACACGCACACACGCACACACACACACACAAACACAACACAACACAACATAACACAACAAAACACCAACACACACACAACACAACACAGCACAGCACAGCACAGCACAGCACAGCACCGCACCGCACCGCACCGCAACACAACACAACACATCACAACACAAAACACACACACACACACACACACACACACACACACACACACACACACACACACACACACACACACACAACGAGTATGTACGTATGTATGTATGTATGTATGTATGTGTGTTCTTCAGTTTAACGTCTATTCACATTAAGTGATTTTAGACACACACACACACACACACAAAAAAAACCCACCCTGAACAAGAAAAATTGAACAATAGCTGAAACCAATGCCAGATAACAAAGTTAAAATATAAAGCTAACTTTAACAAACTATAAATACTGAATTATCGGACTTCTTATTAGTGCTAACACAATGTCCAACAAACGCGATGGTTCAGACAACAACTGGTCCAGTGATAGATTAGGCACAACAGGTAAAAGTGATTTTAGATATCCACAAAGAAGAATATGACTATTCGTTATCTTATCACCACATATACAGTTTACATCCTTTGAGTATTTCGTCTTGAAGGCATTTAGTTTAAATCTGTACATGAGGGATAACACATTTCTGCGATTGTACCAACCACATACTTTGTCAGAAGTTAAGATATTTCGAAAATTTATCATATTACTTGTACTGCTATCAAAAAGCCGATAGCCAGAATCGCTGATCTTCTTTCTGAAATGCTTCCAACAAGCATTTTGCAGCAAGCTGTATCCCTCATGCAAAGATAATGCAACATCTATTTCACAAGAATTCTTTCTATTCCTCGCCCCATATTTTGCAAGGGTGTCTACTTTTTCATTAAAAAAGATTCCACTGTGTGAGGGAACCCAACAAAAAGTAACAGTACTACCTCTTAAAATAACAAGATGCACCAGATGCTTGACTTCAATGAGAAGATCTTTTCTCACTTTAAGATTAGAATTCTTTAAAGCATGTAAAACCGATTTAGAATCAACACACACAAGTATGTTGAAAATATCTTTAGGAAAGTCAAGTACATAGTACAGCGCAAATATTATAGCCGTTAGCTCAGCTGTAAATATAGATTTATTTTTTCCCAGGTTGAATGATCGTTCTACTTTCAATGATGGAATAATAAAAGCTGCTCCTCCCTCATTAGTATTAAGAATGGAACCATCAGTATATATTTTGAGATGATCAGAATAGGTAGTTTGAATATGCTCTTTTACAAATGCCGTAAGTATATTAATATTGTCCGCTTTTCGTACAGTGGAATAATCAATATCAAAGTGAGCTTTAAGCAGTTCCCAAGGTGGACAGGGAGCTAAATTTACTTCTGATTTAGCTACTTTATTGGAATTAAGTTTTAAATCTTTAAAAAGTGGGGAGGTATAAGTGCTAATTGTGGTAAGCGAGTTGATAGTTCTTGCTCTTTTAGGAAAATGAATATCAGACTTTAACTGAACTTCCTTTTCAACATTACTTTCATTTGCTGTGCTTCTTAAGACATATTTTGCCACTGCAAGTTGTCGATGTTCATTTAAAGGCAGAACACCTATTTCTTTATATGTGCCTAGAGTTGAGGCATGAGGTGGTACACCCAAAGCAAGCCGGAAGGCTTTACAATCAAGACTTTGAATTTTCTTAAGTAAGTAATTTGGAGCACTGAAAAATACTTCTTGTCCATAAGACAGTCTTGAGCGCACAAGGGCCAAGGACAGGTGTTTTAATACGGTGATATCTTGCCCCCACGGTTGTTTACTGACAACTTTTAAGAAATTAAGAACGTTCTTAGCTTTAGTTGCCAAAAATTCAATGTGCTGATTCCACGCTAACTTAGAAGTGAGGTATACACCTAAAAATTTCACTGCAGGTTTATATTCGAGATCTTTTCCATTTATTCGAAAACGAGGTAAGACTTGTGGTCCAACACCATTATTAAAAAGTACAAGATTGGTTTTCTCAGGGGAAAGTGAAAGGCCATTCTCTAAAAGATAGCCGTTAAGTTTGTCAAGTTCTTTTTGATATACTTTTTGATAGAAGCTTAATTGCCTTTTGGGCGTTTTTTTTTTCATTATAACATCCATCCACATGCATATGTCATCAGCATACTGCACAAGAACAGCATTACTTGACAAAATACTAGGAAGATCAGATAATAAAATGTTGAATAGATACGGTGATATTACTGATCCCTGTGGAATTCCCATGTCTGGTGATCTTTGGGTAGAATAACAATTTCCGACTTTAGCTTGAACAATTCTTCCTGAAAGAAAACTTTTAATATAGAAATATATGCTACCAGAAAGGCCAATAGATTTCAACTTATAAAGCAATCTCTCATGCCAAACATGATCGTATGCCTTATGTACGTCAAAAAATGTAGCAAGTACATTCCTCCTTCGAGCAAACTGATATTTAATACAAGTGGTTAGTTTTACTAAATGATCAACTGTAGATCTACCCCTACGAAATCCTGCCTGATTTACAGGTATTATCTTATTTTTATCACAATAATATGTCAATCTATTTAAGATTATTTTTTCCATCAACTTCCCTGTATATGAAGTTAATGCAATGGGTCTATAGTTATTCTTATCGCTCTTAGACTTTCCCTGCTTTACTACAGGTATCAAAATAGAATGTTTCCAAGATTTAGATTTCCAAGATGTATGTATGTATGTATGTATGTATGTATGTATGTATGTATGTATGTATGTATGTATGTATGTATGTATGTATGTATGTATGTATGTATGTATGTGTTTCTGTGTGTGCTTTAAGTACAACGTTATGGTCATGCGCTTGTGTGCATGCCTGCGTGTCTGCGTGCATAATGTTGTTGTTGTTGTTGTTGTTGTTGTTGTTGTTGTTGTTGTTGTTGTTGTTGTTATTATTATTATTATTATTAATATTATTATTATTTATATATCGAAGATAATGGGATAAGCACTCTTGTGCTTTTTTAAATCCAGCCCCCCTTTTAGTGCAGTTTTCTAAAGGTCATCTGTTCCCACCGGCACACAATGGCCTACTCTGATGAAAAGCGGAACAGGATTTAACGTGTGCGCAAGATGTTCTGCGTGCGTTCACACACGGGGCCTCGGTTTATAGTCTCATTCGAAGAACTTTTGGGGAGAGTGGAGTCAGCACTGATGTTAACTCCAGAGGAAAATTTCCCTCGAACGGGAATCGAACCCGGGTCGTCAAATTGCCAGCGCAATGTTCTGATCACTAGGCTATCCGTCCCCCCTCTGTGTATGTGTGTGTATGTGTGTGTGCCTGAGTGTGTGTGTGTGTGCGTGCGCGCGCGCGCGTGTGTGTGCGTGTGTATGTGTGTGTGTGTGTGTCTGTCTGTCTGTCTGTCTGTCTGTCTGTCTGTCTGTCTGCGTGCATAATGTGTATATGTGCGTGCGTGTGTGTGTGTGTGTGTGTGTGTGTGTGTGTGTGTGTGTGTGTGTGTGTGTGTGTGTGTGTGTGTGTGTGTGTGTGTGTGTGTGTGTGTGTGTGTGGTGTTCAGCACTGGTACCCGGTGACGGTGGGACTGACGGATAACAGCATCATCTACTCCTTCAACAACAACCGTGATGACGATGGCGAGGATGCTGAAGAGGACATCGACTACGATGAGTTTTTCCATGTTAGTGGGCAGCAGCTACAGGAGGAAGAAGAGGAGGTGGAGGAGTAGGAAGAGGAGGAGGAAGAGGATTAGGAAGAGAGGAGGTGTATGAAGAAGAGGAGAAAGAGGAGGGGAGTAGGAAGAGGAGGAGGAGGAAGGGGAGTAGAAAGAGGAGGAGGAAGAGGAGGAGGAAGAGGAGGAGAATGAGGAAGAGGAGGAAAAGGAGGAGGATAAGTAGGAGGAGGAGGAGAAAAAGAGGAGAGGAAGAAGAGGAGGAGGAGGAAGAAGAAGAGGAGGAGGAGGAAGAGGAGGAGGAGGAAGAGTAGTGTGGTGGTGGGGGGGTGATGGTGGTGTTGGCGGCGATGGTAGCAATGATGGTTGTTGGGATTGATTAATTCATTCATTGATTGATTCATTCATTTGGTTCATTCATTCGCTCAGCTCATTCATTCATTGACCCTTCACCACACAATACCAACACAAAAGGAAATGAAACAACACAACACATCAAACACATCATGATAAAACCGGTAACCTTTTTTGTTCCTAGGAGATCAAGAGCGGCAAAGATAATCTAATATTCACACCTTTTCCCACCACACCACAACACAACACACCACACCACAACACACCATACAACACCACACTACACCTCAACACACTATACCATACAACACCACACTACGCCACAACACACCATACCATACCACACCACATTACACCCCACCACAACACACCATACCACACCACACCACACCACACCACACCACAACATACCACACCACGCCACATCACACCATACCACACCACACCACACCACACCCACACCACAACACACCATACCACGCCACGCCACACCACACCACACACCACCCCACCATCCAACACCACCCACACCCACACAAGGCAAAAAAAACTTTACAATTATTGATGGTTCTTTCTTTCATTTCATGATAATTATTAGTTCCTTCTTTCATTTCATTTCATTTCATGATAATTATTGGTTCCTTCTCTCATTTCATATTTTCATGATAATTATTGGTTCCTTCTCTCGTTTCATATTTTCATGATAATTATTGGTTCCTTCTTTCATTAATTTCATTTCATGATAATTATTGATTCCTTCTTTCATTTCATTTCATTTCATGATAATTATGGGTTCCCTCTTTCCTTTCCTATTATCATGATGACAAATAACGATGTTTTCTAGGAGGTGGAGAGCGACGAGGATGAGGACGACATCAATTACCAGCCCTGGTACTACGGGGACATCAGCAGACGAGACGTGAAGAAGCTGCTGAAGGGAGAATCCAGCGTTCGCGAGCGCCGCTCCCCCCACACCCGCCCCTCGCTGCAAGATGGCGCCTTCCTCGTGCGGAAGAGTGAAGGCGCGGGAAACGACGGGGAGACAACTACTCTCTGTCTTTCATGTAAGGAGGGGTTGTGGGGGGGTTTTGGGGGGGAGGGAGGGGATGGGAAGGGATGGGGTGGGGGAAGGGAGTGGGAGTTGGGGGGGTACGGGGTGGGTAAGGGGGTGAGTGTGTGTGTCAAGTCAAGTCAAGTCAAGTCAAAATTTTATTTCCAGATGGTACATTGAGTAAGCAATAAATTCGCTTTTTTTCATCAAGCAATCTATCTAGCAAAAAAACCAAACCAAACCAAATATGTTTGTGTGTGTGTGTATGTGTGTGTGTATGTGTGTGTGTGTGTGTGTGTTTATTTCGAGGATCGTGTGGGTTGTTTTTTTTACATCCAGTCATCGTGTGTATGCAGTTTTGTAAATTTTGTCATCTGTTCCTACTGGCACAGAATGGCCTACTTTTCCGAAAAGCGGAACATGATTTAACGTGTGCGCAAGATGTTCTGCGTGCGTTCGCACACGGGACCTCGGTTTAAAGTCTCGTCCGAAGGACTTTTAGGGGGAGTGGAGTAGGCACTTATGTTAACTCCAGAGGAAAAATCCTCTTGAACGAGATTCGAACATGGGTCAGCAGATCACGAGCGCATCACTCTAACCACCAGGCTATTCCATCCCACCACGTGTGTACTGTATTGCAAATCTAAACTCTCTTTTTTATATTTTAGTTTGTACATGGCGCCTTTGGCTTCAGTACAGTCCCCCAGTTCACCCAGCTGTAAATGGGTACCTGCCCTCTTTAGAGTCAGGAAAGGTAAAGCAGCGAGGGAGAGGAGATGGGCGCCGCCCTCAATATGCTGGCCCCTAGAGAAGCTGAGATCTCTGATGCCTCGCTCCCCTACGATCACACAGGTTATGGGACACCTTTACCTTTTTACCTGTAATTCTAGGTGCATGCATTTTATTTTTATTTATTCATTTATTGTTTTATATCGAGGATAATGGAATAAGCACTCTTGTGCTTTGTTTACATCCAGTCCCCGTGTGTATGCAGTTTTTGTCAATGTCATCTGGTCCCACCGGCACATGATGGCCTACTCTTACGAAAAGCGGAACAAGATTTAACGTGTGCGCAAGATGTTCTGCGTACGTTCGTACACGGAGGCCTCGGTTTAAAGTCTCATCCGAAGGACTTTTGGGGAAGAGTGGAGTCAGCAGTGATGTTAACTCCAGGGGATGGGGGGTCGGGGCGAGGTCAAATTGCTAGTGCAATGTTCTGACCACTAGGCTATCCCGTCCCGTCCCGCATCCTCTTCTTTGTTGTTGTCCGGGACAGGATAGCCTAGTGGTCAGAACATTGCGCTCGCAATTAGACCTCTTGGGTTCGATTCCTGGTCGAGGGGATTTTTCCTCTGGAGTTAACATCAGTGCCGACTCCACTCTCCCCAAAAGTCCTTTCGGATGAGACTATAAACCGAGGCCCCGTGTGCGAACGCACACAGAATATCTTGTGCACATGTTAAATCCTGTTCCACTTTTCGTAAGAGTAGGCCATCGTGTGCCGGTGGGAACAGATGACACGATTTACAAAAACTGCCTACACACGGGACTGGATGTAAAAAAGCACAAGAGTGCTTATTCCATTATCCTCGATATAAAAGAATAAATCAAATCAAATCAAATCAGTTTAAAGTCTCATCCGAAGAACTTTTGGTGGGGAGTGGAGTTAGCGCTGATGTTAATTTAACTGATGTTAATTCCCTCGAACGGGAATCGAACCCAGGGTCGTCAAATTGCCAGCGCAATGTTCTGACCACTAGGCTATCCCGTCCCGTCCCGTCCCGTCCTGTCCCGTCCCGTTCCGTCCTGTCCCGTCCCGTCCTGCCCTGTCCCGTCCCGTCCTGTCCCGTCGCGGCCCGTTCCGCATCCTCTTCTTTGTCGTTGTCCTCAGCTGGGAGGGTGACGTGAAGCACGTGAGAGTGAGGACCAAGAAGGAGGAGGGGCGCACGTTCTACACGTTCGGCAACGAGGTGTGGCGCCTGACTGTGGCGGAGCTGGTCAAGTACTTCCGCAACCACCGCCTGTACATCTCCAACGAGAACACTCACCTGTACCTGGACAAGCCTGTCTGCAAGCCGCATGAGCCCATTCATGAGAGGCGAGGACATGATGATAATCATCATCATCATCATCATCATCATCATCATCATCATACATGGAATTTATATAGCGCTAAATCTTGTAATGCAAACAAATCAAAGCGCTTTTGTGTCTTTTTTTCCTTTATGTAGAGGATAATGGAATAAACACTCCTATGCTTTTTTTTTTGCTTACACCCAGTCCCCCCGCGTACTTTGCGGTTATGTAAATGTATGATCATTATCATCATTGGTATTATTACTATTGTCATTATTGTTATCATTATATCACTATCATTATCATCATCATTATTGTCACTACTGTTGTTATCATTGTTACTGTTTACTGTACTGTTTACTTTACTGTTGGCCTCATACCTAACAAAGGAATATTGGCGATAATCTTCCATTTGTGCATACAGTAGTGTTGAGCACTATTTATTCTTTTATATCGAGGATAATGGAATAATGTTGGCCTCATACCTAACAAAGGAATATTGGCGATAATCTTCCATTTGTGCATACAGTAGTGTTGAGCACTATTTATTCTTTTATATCGAGGATAATGGAATAAGCAATAATGTGCTTTTTTTACATCCAGTCCCAGTGTGTATGCAGTTGTGTAATTCTTGTCATGTGTTCCCACCGGCACACGATGGCCTACTCTTACGAAAAGCGGAACAGGATTTAACGTGTGCGCAAGATGTTTTGCGTGCGTTCGCACACGGGGCCTCGGTTTACAGTCTCACCCGAAAGACTTTTGGGGAGAGTGGAGTCAGCACTGATGTTAACTCCAGGAGAAAAATCCCCTCGACCGGGAATCCAACTCGGGTCGTCAAATTTTCTGACCACTAGGCTATATCCAGCCCCTACACTGAACATGCACTACAGAAGCTCCGATCTTGTTGTTGCTGTTTGCTGTCGTGTCGTTGTGTTAGGCAACAGTACTGTTCTGCTTTTTCTTGAAAGTAAAAAGATGTTTAAAGCCAATGCCTCAGCGTGTTACAGCTTGTTGGGAGGGGGGGGGGTTGTTGTTGTTGTTGTTGTTACACTTCTACGTCTTATCTTAATGCCACAATGGAAATCACTGCAATACACTTTTACATCTCTACTTCATACCACACTGCTATACACAGCAATACACTTCTACATCTTTCTTCATACCACTCTGATATACAGTGCAATGCACTTTTACATCTCTACTTCATACCACACTGCTATACACAGCAATACATTTCTACATCTCTACGTCAGACCATACCGCTATACACTGCAATACACTTCTACATCTTTCTTCATACCACTCTGCTATACACTTTTCCATCTCTACTTCAAACCACACTGCTATACACTGCAATGCACTTTTCCATCTCTACTTCATACCACACCGCTATACAATTCTACATCTTTCTTCATTCCAAACCGCTATACATTTCAACATCTTTTACTTCGTATCACACTCTTCTTAACTCTTTCTACTTTCCCTTAGCTTCTTTTTCAATCTTTCGTTTATTTTTTTAAACATGATTATTCATTTCTTCAAATTACAAAAATTGTTCCAGTGAACGATTAACAGCTTGTTTGGCCTTATGTGGTGCTCTTTTTTCCTGCAAGGAGAAAGGTATGGGCATGTCACAAGATCAAAAGGACTTTCAAAAACAATACTGCAAGGCACTGTCCAAGGAGGAAGAAAAAGAGGCAGACCAAGGAAGAGATGGGAGGACAGTACCAGCGAATGGACAGGCCTAGAACTCAACAAAACTTTAAGAAAGGCAGAACAGAGAGAGGAATAGAGGGAACTGGTTGTCAAGTCTTCAGGGGTGCCCCCACGGTCGCCAGACTAAGGGATAGATAGATAGATAATAAGATAGATAGATAGATAGATAGATAGATAGATAGATAGATAGATAGATAGATAGATAGATAGATAGATAGATAGATAGATAGATAGTAATAGATAGATAGATAGTAGGTAGGTAGGTAGGTAGGTAGGTAGGTAGGTAGTAGTAGGTAGGTAGGTAGGTAGGTAGGTAGGTAGGTAGTAGACATACAGGCAGATAGATAGATAGATAGATAATAGATAGATAGATAGACAGACAGACAGACAGACAGACAGACAGACAGACAGACAGACAGACAGACAGACAGACAGACAGACAGAGATGCTACTAAAGCAAAATTAATGCTTCTGCTTGTTACAGCTGTTCTTCTTTTTAAAGCTTTTTTTTGTCCTGGCAGTAGACAGATGTGTGAAGCCAGTGCCTCTGCGTGTTACAGCTGGTTTCGCCCCGAGATGAATCGCTACCAGGCCGAGGAGTTGCTGTTGCGGATTCCCACAGAAGGAGCGTTTCTTGTGAGAGGGAGTTCGGATCCCGGCACTCTCTCTCTGTCTTTCAGGTGTGTGTATGTGTGTGTGTGTGTGTGTGTGTGTGTGTGTGTGTGTGTGTGTGTGTGTGTGTGTGTGTGTGTGTGTGTGTGTGTGTGTCTGCGTTTGTGTCTGTGCCTCACTGTCTGTGTGTGTGAGTGCGTTGTGCGTGTACGTGTGTGTGCTATTGTTGTTGTTGTTGCTGTTATAGCTGCTGCTGCTGTTGTTGTATGTTATGCGTGTGTTTTGTGTGTGTGTGTGTGTGTCTGTGTGTGCGTGTGTGTGTATGTGTGTGTGAATGTATCTGTGCGTGCGTGCGGGTACGTGTAAGTATGTGTGTGTTATTTTTTAAAGTTGTTTTGGTATGGTTTAAAAAATATATATATAATCTAGCTGTCTTGTGTCTTTTCAAAATAATTCGATTCCTGTCAATTATGGGCCTGTCAGTGTTGTAATTGCCCTTCGTGGGATGATTAAAGTATTACTAACCTGACTTCACGTGACTTGAATATCTATCTATCTATCTATCTATCTATCTATCTATCTATCTATCTATCTATCTATCTATCTATCTATCTATCTATCTGTCTGTCTATCTGTCTATCTATCTATCTGTCTATCTGTCTATCTGTCTATCTGTCTATCTATCTATTATCTATCTATGTCTGTCTATATATCTGTCTGTCTGTCTATCTATCTATCTGTCTGTCTGTCTATCTGTTTATCTATCTATCTATCTGTCAGTCAGTCTGTCTGTCTATCTGCTTATCTATCTATTTCTCTATCTACCTACTTACCTACCTATCTACCTACCTGCCAACTTACCTACCAATCTACCAACCTACTTATCTACCTACCCATTTGCCTACCTATCTGCCTAACTACCTTACTATCAACCTACCTATCTACTTATCTACCAACCTACCTATCTACCAATCTACCTACCTACTTACCTACCTACCAACCTATCTACTCGCTTACCTTCCTATCTGTTCATGTTGCAGACACAAACACAAGATCAGCCACTTTCAAGTCTTCAAACGGGGCAAATCTTACGTGTGTGGCCCTTACCGCTTCGTCTCTCTGCCTAAAATGGTGGAGTACTTTCGCCGTCGTCCCTTGTACCGCA
>JASPKP010009721.1:0-10027 GCA_030674155.1 Stramonita haemastoma
AAACACACACAAAAACACAAAAACACAAAACACACAACCCCAACACACACACACACACCACACACACACACACACCCACCACACCCACACACAACACACACACACACACACGCACAAACACACACAACACCACCACACGGCAACCCCCACACAACAGACAGAGTGGTCACCAGTTGTTCCACAGACCCAGGGCTGCAGCCTCCTGCCCCTTGCTCTGGGGGTGAAAACAGTCCGGGCGAAGTAGGAAATTCCCCGAGGTTGGGCCCCTCCGGTCACCCACCCCATCCATCCATCATTTCGTGCGCCATCCATCACCCACCCCACCATCCACCCACCACCCACCCCCCATCCATCCACCCATCCACCCACCCACCCCACCCCCCCACCCATCCATCCTCCACCCACCCCTCCACCCACCCACCCATCCACCACCCCCCACCCACCCACCCATCCTTCCAACCCCTCCACCCACCCCAACACCATCCATCCATACCCACCGCCCCAAGCATCCATCCGTCCACCCGTCCATCCATCCATCCTCCTCCGCCCGTCCGTCCATCCATCCATCCACCCACCCCTCATTCCGTCCACCCACCCATCCACCCACCCATCCATCCAAGCTCCTCCCCCCTCCATCCTCCTCATTTCGTGTCCGTCCATCCGTCCATCCACCCTTTCCATCCACCCCACCCATCCTCCAATCCCCCCATCCATCCACCACAATCATCCATCAAGCTGTTTAGTTACAGGTTCACCTAGAGGCTTTTTTTCCCCATATTACTCAATTTCACTCACTCACCACTAACTCAACCCCTACACACTCACTGACCATGGACATAGCGCAAACTACTGATAAAAGTAATTCAACACACTCATGACACTTGGGAAATAACACACATATTAGTAAAATATAGCACACATACTCACAATTGTATATATACACACACACACGACACATGTAAAATACCTTTCTTTCTGACGGGGACTGACCTTAAGGGGCAGGTGGGGTGGGGGGACTGACCACCTTAAGGGCAAAGGTGGGTTGGGGGATTTGATGACCTTTTAAGGGGGAGGTTGGTGTGGGGGGACTGACCTTTAAGGGGCATGGGTGTGGGGAGTAAATGACTGACCCTTAAGGGGCAGGTGGGTGTGGGGGGACTGACTGACCTTAAGGGGCCGGGGGGTGTGGGGAGGACTGACTGCCTTAAGGGGCAGGTGGGTGTGGTGTGGGGGGACTGCTGACTGACCTTAAAAGGGCAGGGGGGGGGTGGGGGGGACTAATGACTCCTTTGGGCAGGTGGGTTGGGGAGGACTGAATGACTGCCTTAAGGGGGCAGGTGGGGGTGTGGGGGGGAAAATGATGACCTTAAGGGGCGGGGGGTGGGGTTGTGGGGTGTAGAGGACTGACTGCCTTAAAAACGTGGGGGTGTGGGGACGAACCTGACACCGGACTGGGCTGACTGACTACTGACGACCACTGACTACTGAAATGACGACTGACTGACTGGGGCGACTGACTCACTGAATGACCCCCCTGACTGACTGGCTGGCTGACTGAAATGACTGACGATGACTGAACTCTGAGACTGACCTTAAGGGGGAGGTGGGGTAGGGAGAAAGGGGGGTCACCCCATGAAGTGTGTCGGGTGTCGTACGGCCCGAGGGGGCCACATGCGCACCGTTCCCTTTGGGACTTGCCGCGTCACCCCCGCCCGTTTTCCCTGCCCCGGCCCCGCTTTGGGGGGGGACGCCATCACCCCCCATCTGCACAAAAAATAAAAACAACGCCCCCAAACCCAGCTCTCAAAGTAAACAAATATATAATATATTAAAATATATATATATATATATATTATAAAAATATAAAAATAATATATAATATTTTTTTGTGATTATTTTTTGGGTCATTCCATGCCGTGGGGAGGGTGGGGGGGGGGTGGGGGGTCTGCGAGGGTAACAGTTTGCCCCCCATAATTCCTTACCCCGGTTCGCTCTAAAGACTAGAGCGAACTCCATAGTTTTTGAGCTGGGTGCCTACTACTACTACTACTCCTATACTTATTTTTTTTTATTTTTTTATATGGGTAATAGAAAAGCATCTTGTTTTTTTTTTTTCCCCTCCCTTCTCGTGGTAGCAGCGTGTAAAACTAATATTGTCATTGTTTCCCCCCGCACCAAAGGCCTACTCATCAAAAGCGGGGGAAAAGGAAATTAAAAGTGTGCCAAGATGTTTTTGCGTGCGTTGCACACGGGATCGGTTTATAGTCTCATCGAAGGGTGCCCCAAAAGCTTTCTGGCCTACTGTCGCAAAAAAAGGGGAATGGGGTTTTTGTACTACATGTGCACTGGATGTTCTACAACATTCAAATGGTTTTTTTTAGCGCGTGCACAAATTTCTTCCCCTGTTCCCACCCCTACCCACCCCCCTTTTTTTAGGCATCTGCTTTGTGATGTTTTGTTGATAAGCTGGGTGCCATCTTTCGGCTAGAGATAACTGGGACACAGTTTGGGCCTTTCCAATAGAAAAAGCCGGGCCCCCTTTACTGTTTAACACAATTACAAAAAAACCCTACAAAAACAGACGGGAGATAAACTTACAGACAGACAGACAGACAAACAGACCGACTGGGCGACAGACGGAACAACAAACGGAAAAACAGGGGGACAGATAGAAGACAAAAAAAACTGTGGACAAGATAAAAGATAGACAGAAAAAACAGACAGACAGACACAAGGGGACAGACAGACCGACAGAAAGACAACAAACAAACAACAATAGACAGACAGACAACAGTCAGACAAACGGGGAAAAACTGAAAAAACAAATGAAGACAGACAAAATACGACGGCAGAACAAAATAAAAACAGACACAAAAAAAGGCAAACAGACGAAAGACAAAACAAGGGAAAGACAAAAGACTGACAAACATACAAACAACAAGAGACAACAAATAGACGGATAGACATACAAACAGAGGGACGACAGACAGACAACGGACTACGCAGACAAAACTACAGTCAGAAACACACAAACAAACAGACATACAAACAAACAGAAAACACACAAACACACACACACACACACCACACCCCCCAACACCACCCCCACACACAAAAAAACAAACAAACAGACAGACAGAAAAACCAAAAACCACAAACAAACAGACAAAAGACGAGAAACGACGTACGGGTGCACCCCGCACACAGCATCCTTTACGCAGGGGGGAGAGGGGTGCAGGTCCAGAGGCTCCACCCAAATGCTAGGGTCCCGGTAGCTCCCCCTGTAACACGTCCGTCCCGCCCAGGGTTCTGGGAGAACTGGGGGCCTCGTTGTACTGGCCTGTATGGGTGTGTGTGTGTTGTGTGTGTGTGTGTGTGTGGTGTGTGTGTGTTGTGTGTGTGTGTGTGTTGTGTGTGTGAGTGGGTGTTGTGTGGGTTTTGTGTGGTTTTGTGTGGTGTGTTGTGTGTGTTTGTGTGGGGAGTGTGTGTGTGTGGGGAAACATTGGGGGGGGGGTGAACACTGTGTGCCCAAAATTGTCAGAGAGGGGGAGAGACAGAGGGGAGAAAGGAGAGAGAGACTTAGAGAGAGAGAGAGCGAGAGAGACAAGACAGAGACAGGAACAGAGAGAGACAGAAGAGAGAACAGAAGAAGAGAAGGGCAGAGGGCAGACGCAGACAGACAGACAGACAGACAACGCACAGACAGACAGACGACAGAAAAAGGACAGAGAGAGAGAGTCAGACGGCAGACAGACAGGGAAGAGACGGAGAGAGAGAGAGAGAAGAGAGAGAGAAAAGAGGAAGAAGAGAGAGAGAAGAAGAGAAGAGAGAGAGAGAGAGAGAGGGAGAAAGAGAGAGAGATTGTTTGAAATTTTTTTGATTTATTTTATTTGATTTAAAACTTTATACGAGGGATAATGGGATAAGCACTATGTGCTTTTTTTTTACATCCAGTCCCCCGTATATGCTTTTTTTAAAAAATCATCTGTTCCCCCCGGCACACGATGGCCTACTCTTACGAAAACGGAACAGGGAAATTAAACGTGTGCGCAAGATGTTTTCGTGCGTTCGCACACGGGGCCCCGGTTTAAAAATTTTCCCGGGAAAGGTTTTGGGGGGGAAAGGAGTCAGCACTGATATTAATTAAAAACCCCGGAAAAATCTCCTCGACCGGACTCGAACCCGGGGCGCAAATTGCCAGCGCAAGTTCTGACCGTAATATCCGTCCCCCGAAGAGAGAGAGAGAGAGAGAGAGGAGGAGGGAAAGAGAGAAGAGAGAGAGAGAGAAAGAGAGAGAGAGAGAGAGAGAAGAGAAAAGAGAGAGAAAGAGAGAGAAAAAAGACAAAGAAGAAGACAGACAGACAACAGACAGGACAGACAGACACAAAACGACAACGAAGAGGACAAAGACAGACAACAAGGGGGGGAGAGGCAAAAAAACAGAGCGACAGCAGAGGAAAGACAGACAACAGACAGAAAAACAGATAGCAGACACACGACAGAAACAGACAGAGACACGACAGCAGACAGACAACAGACAGACCAAACCCCCCAACACACACACACACACACACAACACACAACACAAAACACACACACCACTTCCACACAAGCGAGCGTCAGAGACAAAGATAAAGACAACAGACACACACCGACAGACACCACAGACACACAGACCAGACACAAACAACACACACCACAACACAAACACACACACAACACACACACACACACACACAACCCCCAACACACATATAAAGCACAAGCCCCGCTGCACAACAGGTTTTTTGCAGTGCGCAGAGGTCGTTGTTTCCAATGAGGATGGTGACCAGTTCCCGTCACTGAGGAAGTGCAATTGGGGTCGCCTTCAGCCCCTTGACCCAATCTCCGTGCCCCGCTGCTCCCGAAATTTTTGCAAAAATCACCACCCCCCAACACCCCCCACTACCCCACCTTTCTTCTTTTTTTCCTTTACGCTGGGTGGTGGTGTGTGTGTTGTGTGTGTGTGTGTGTGTTGTGTGTGGTTTTGTGTTGGGTGTTGTTGTGTGTTGTTTTTTGTGTCGTCTGGCTGGCTGCTGGCGGGGTGGCTGTCTTCTGTCTGTGTCTGGTGGAAAGTGCCCTTTTGTAGATGATACGAAAAAATCTCTCTCTCTCTTCTCCCCCTTTTCCCCCTCTCTCCCTCTCTCTCCCCTTCCCTTCGCCCCTCTCTCTCCTCCTCTCTCTCTCTTCTTTTTCTTTTTAAACTTCCTTAATATTTATCTCGTGTTATTTCTTGCCTGTCTTTGATATTTGGTAGGGGCCCCTTTTTTTGGGTTTGGATCATTATAATTTTTGTGTGTATTTTTTGGCCATTATTTTTATTTTTTCTATCTTTAAAGTTATCCCTGAAAAGGGCGGGGACTGGATGTAAAAAAAACCACGAGTTTCTTATTAATTTTTCCCCCGAATAAAAAGAATTTTGCCTTCCCTTTTTCCTTCCTCTCTCTCTCTTCTTCTCTCCTTCTCTCTCTCTCCTCCTCCTTTTCTCTTTTCTCTCTCTCTCCTCTTCTCTCTCCTCTTTAGTAAAATCCCCTTTACTTGTATATCTTCGGTTACGTGCTTTTCCTTTTTTTCCCAGGGGTAATGTTAAAAAAAAAAAAAAAAATCCCAAACAAACCCCAAACAACCTTGCACTTATCTATTACCCCAGAAAACGAAAATTCGTTTGCATTATTCTCTCTTCTTGACTGTCTGTCCCCCTTATAATGATCATATATATCCCCCTAATGTTTCAAGTAAAACCAATATATACTAAATAAAGTACATGTATATTTATATATATAAAATTATGAATTTTAATAATTTTAAATTTTTTATACCACTTTATTCAAGGCAATTTTTTTTTTGGTAAATTCGGGCTGCCTCCCCGGGGGGGGCGCGTCGCCACACGGGGCAGCGCAAAAAACCCCATTAAATTTTTTCCCTAGGGGGGTTTTAAAAAATTACGGAAATTAAAAAATTTTTTTCACCCCCCACGGACAAAAAAAAAACAAAAATAAAAACAACAAGATTTTAAAAAACAAAAACCAAAAAACCCAAAAAAAAGGAAAACCCCCCAAAAAAAAGAAAAATACAAAACCCATCCCCCAAAAAAAAACCCAAAAACAAACCCTTTTCCCCAAACCCCCCACCACAAAGGGGGGTTTTTTTCCCAAAACCCAAAAACCCAAAAACAACACACACAACCAAAACAACGATCTCACAAAAAAAAACCACACCAGAAAAAACCAAAACCAAAAAAAAAAACAACCCCCGGGGGGGGTTTCCCCTAAAAAACAAACAGAAAAACACAAACAAAAAAACCAAAAAAAAAAAAGACCAAAGAGAAAAACCAAAACCCCCGCAAACAAAAACCCCCCCCACCCAAAACAAAAAAAACGCCCCCCCAAACCCGAAAACCCCAAAAAAAAACACAAAAAAACCCACCACCACCCCCTAAAACACCCCCCCCTTTCCCCCCCCCCACACAAACACCCAACACCCACCCAAACCCCCCTTAAAAAAAAAACCCCCCCAAAAAAAAAAAAAACCCCCACCCAAAAAACCCCCCCCACGGGGTATTACCCCCCGCGCCCCCCCCAAACCCCCCCACCCCCACCACCACCAACACCAAACCCCCCCCCAACCCCCCAACCCCCAAACCCCCACCAAAAGAAAAAACCCCCCAAAAAAACCCAAAAAACAAAACACAACCCCCCCCAAAAAAAACCCCCCCCCAAATTTTTAAAAAAATTTTTTTTAAAAAAAAAAAAAAAAAATTTTTTAAAAAACCCCCAAAAAAAATTTTAACATCCATCACACAAAAACCAAACCCCCAAACCAAAACAACACACAGGAAAAAAAACCACTTCAATAAAAAAAAAAAAAAAAAACCAAAATTTTTTTCCCAAATTTCCAAAACAACACCCACCACTGGGAAAAAACCCCCCAAAAAACACACAAAAAAAAATTTTTTTAAAAAAAACCCCAACCCCCAAAAACCCCCCCCCCCCAAAAAAAAAAACCAAACAACACCCAAAATCAGCAAAACCCCCAAAGCCCGCCCCCCCACCACGAAAAAAAGGGGAAAATTTACCAAAACAAAAAACCCCCCCCAAAAAAGACCCCAAGAAGAAAAAACACCCCCCCTTTTTACCCCAACCCCCCTAAAAAAGCAACCCCCCCAAAAAAACCCCCGGGGCCCGGGGAAAACAAAAAGGGGGACAAAAAAACCCTTCAAAAACCCAAAAAAAACCAAAAAATGTTCACCCCCCCCAAATTTTCCAAAACCCCCCCCTTTTTTTTCCCCCCAAACCCCCCCAAACAACCCCTCCCCCCCCCCAAAAAACCACAACTTCCCAAACCCCCAAAACACTTTTTTCCCCCCACCTTTCCCCCCGGACACCCCGCCCCCCCAAACCCCCCACCCCTCATCGAAAATTTTGGTTTTTTTTTTTTTTGGGGGGGGGGGGGGGGTTTTTTTTTTTTTGGGGGGGGGGGGGGGGTTTGGGGGGGGGTTTTTTTGATTTTCCAGACAAAACAAAAAACCCCAAAAACAAAAAAAAAAAAAAATTTTTTAACAAAAAAAAAAAAACAGCCCCTCCCAAAAAAACAAAAATACCCAAAAAAAATAACCAAAAAATCAAAAAAACCAAAAAAAAAACCCCAAAAAAAAGACAAAAAAAACCAAAAAAAAAAACAACCCGGGGGCCCCCCCCAACAAAACCCCCCCCCCCCCCCCCCCTTCAACCCACCACAAACCAACCCCACGACCCCCCCAACAACCTCCAACCCACCCCCACCGCCCCACAACGAAAAACCCACCCCACAACAAACCCCCCAACCACCAAAACCAACCAAAAAAACCCCCAAAAAACCAAAAAAACCCCCAAAAAAAAAACAAACCCCCCCGGGCCCCCCCAAAAAACAACAAAACAAAAACCAAAACCCCAAACCCAACAAAAACAAAAAAACAAAAAACCCCCCAAAAAAAAAAAAAAACCACTTTTGGTTACACCTCTTATCTGTTTTCCTTAAATTTTCAATAGACCAAAATCACACTGCCCCAAGCATGCGTTTTTGTTAAAAATGTTTGTTTTTGTTTTGTGTGTTGGGGTTGGTGTGTGTTGTTGTGTGGGTGTGTGTGTTTGGTTGTGTGGGGAGGAATTTTTGGTGTGTGTGGGAAATGTGTGTGGGGTGGGTTGTGGTGTGGAGTGTTGTGAGGGGTGAGACAGACAGACAGACAACAGACAGACAGACAGACAGACAGGGCAGAAAGGAGGGAGGGGGGAAAGGGGGGTTTCAAATTTAAACAAAATAGACCCGAAAAAAAAAGGGTTTTTTAGTCAGCCATTATGTCAGATCAAAAATCAGGCCCGGAATAAAAAAACCGAAAAATACAAACAGGCAAACAGTCAAACAGACAGACAGACAGACAGACAGACCCGACCCAAAAAACAGACCAAAACCCCCAAGCAAGCCTTTTTTAGCTGTAGCTTTTTGAACAAAAATTTTGGCCTTTACCCCCCGGTTTCCCCCGGGGCCCGTCAAAACACACACAAAGACACACCCCAAAACACACAAAAACCAAAACACAAGACAGACACAGATACACAGAAACACAGGCAACCACACAGACACACACACAACCAAAACAACCCCCCACACACACACACACACACACACACACCAACCACAACCCCACACGCACGCACGCACGCACGCACCACCGCACCACACAAAAACAACACGCCCCGGGGCGCCGCCCCGGGAAAAAACCCCCACCCAAAACACAAAACACACCACACGCACACGCACCACACACACACACCCCAAAACAAACCCTCCCCCAATTTAAACGGCTTATTCAGAAGCTAACAAATAAAAATTTTAAGGGGGGAAATATGGTTCCTTTATTCGGGGAAAAACTCTTAAACAATTATTTTATTTTAAAACCAACAAAAAGGGGCCGGGGCCCAAAACTGTCCCCCAAAGGGGAAAAGTAACAAAAAAGGGGGACGAAGAGCAAAACAGAGGGAAACCCCATGGGAAAGGAAAAACACCAGAGTGGGGCTGGCCTTGAGTGGGAAAGACCAAAACGGAAAATTCGGAAACCCCAAGGGGTGGAGGGGAAACTGGTTGAAAAAATTTGTCCTCAGTTTGACCAGACTACGGGAAAAATGAAAGTTTTAAAGGGTAAAGGAAAAAATTTAAAAAGAAAAAAAAAAACCCCCCCAAAAAAGAAAAAAACCCCCCAAAAAAACCCCCCCCCCCCCAACAAAAAAAAAACCCCCCCCCCCCCCCCCCCCCCCCCCCCCCCCCCCCCCCCCCACCCCCCCAAAAAAAAACCCCCCAAACCCACCCCCCCCCCCCAAAAAACCCAACCCCCCAAAAAAACCAAAAAACCCCCCCCCAAAAAAAAACCCCAAAACCCAAACCCCCCCACACCCCCCAAACCCCCCCCCCCCCCCCCAAAACCCCCCCCAAAAAAACAACAAAAAACCCCCCAAAAAAAAAACCCCCCAAAAAAACCCAAAAACCCCCCCCCCCCCCCCCCCACCCCCCCCAAAAAAAAACCCCCAAACACCCCCCAAAAAACCAAACCCAAAAAAAAACCCCCCCCCCCCCCCCCCCCCCCCCCCCCAAAACCCCCCCCCAACCCCCCAAAAACAACCCCCCCCCCCCAAACCCCCCCCCCAAAAACCCCCCCACCAAACCCCCCCCAAAAAACCCCCCCAAAAACAAACCCCAAAAAAACCCCCCCCAAAAAAACCAAAAAAAACCCCCCAAAAAAACCAAAAACCCCCCCCCACCCCAAACCCAAAACCCCCCCCCCAAAACCCCCCCACACAAAAAACCCCCAAACCCCCCCCCCCCCAAAACCCCCCCCCCCCCCCCCCCCCCCCCCCCCCCCACCCCCAAAAAAACCCCCCCCCCCCCCCCCCCCCCCCAAACCCACCCAAAAACCCCAAAAAAACCCCCCCCCCCCCCCCCCCCCCCCAACCCCCCC
>JASPKP010009722.1:0-10022 GCA_030674155.1 Stramonita haemastoma
GGGAGAGGTGGGATATTGGGGAGAGGGGACACATTGGGGAGAGAGGGGATATTGGGGAGAAGAGGGGACATTGGGGGAGAGGGGATATTGGGAAGAGAGGGGACATTGGGGAGGGAGATGGGACATTGGGGAGAAGTGACATTGGAAGGGGAACACTGGGGAGATGGGACATTGGGGATGGGACATTGGGGAGAAGACATTGGGGAGAGAGGATATTGGAAGGGGGAACACTGGGGAGAAGGGGGCATATGGGAGAGGGGGAGACACTTGGCTGCGCACCGGCCATATAGGTAACCACAAGAAAATTCTTAAATTGGATCGATTCTCTGTTTTTAAAAAAAATGAAAATGTGCCCAGTCCCACAAGGACATTATAACAATACTTTTTGCAAACAAAAATTCAGATTAAATCGTAATCGTGAAATCAGCATCACAAAATAATTGCCAGTTAGTCCTACAGTAGTTGAATGGCCACTTAATATAAACACTCTCTCCATGTACACACACAAAAATCATGATCCACTTCAAGCTCCAAAAGTTTAACAATTCAACACAACATAAAAACCCTTTCAACTCTCAAAAGAAAATAATCGGTGTGAATCTACTCCCTTTCTAAATTCTAATTGGGATCACAAACTCAGCAACATATAATGCCCGGAAATATCCAATGTTATGAACATTTTTCCTGTTGGCAACATAGGCAGGCAAATAAACTATAAAAAAAACCTCATAGCTAGGCAAAAAACTCCAACTTATAGCTAGGCAAAAAAAAAAAAATCTCATAGCTAGGCAAAAATAACTTAAAACTAATTGCCAGGCAAAAATAAAATTGCCAGGCAAAAAGAAACTTTTAAAAAACTAATTTGTAGGCAAACATTTTTTTTAAAAGTAATTGCCAGGCAAAAGAAAGATAAAAAACTGATTGCCAGACAAAACAAAAACTGACTGGGGAGAGGGGACATTGGGGAGAGGGGGGACATTGGGGAGAGGGGGGACATTGGGGAGAGGGGGCATTGTGGAGTGGGAGGACATTGGGAGAGGGGGGATATTGGGGAGAGGGGGGACATTGGGGAGAGGGGGGACATTGGGGAGAGGGGGCATTGTGGACTGGGAGGACATTGGGAGAGGGGGGATATTGGGGAGAGGGGGGACATTGGGGAGAGGAGGGACTTTGAGGAGAGGGGGGGCATTGGGGATATGGGGAACATTGGGGAGACATCAGGGAGAGGGACATTGGGGAGACATTCGGGATAGGTGGAACATTGGGAAGATATTAGGGAGAGGGGGAACATTAGGGAGATATTAGGTAGAGGTGGGAGAGGGGAGACATTGGGGAGATGGGGGCATTGGGGAGAGCGGACATAGGGGAGATAGGGGACATTGGGGAGAGGGGGGACATTGGGCATACGGGGACATTGGGAAGAGGGGGACATTGGACAGAAGGCATAGGGGAGAGGGGGGCATAGGGGAGAGGGGGAGAAACTTGGCTGGCACGGCTATATAGGTTTGATCGGATTCACTGTTAAAAAATCATTTAACTTTTTGAAATGTGCCCAGTCCTACAAGGTCATTACAACAATACTTTTTGCAGACAAAATTCAGATTAAATTCTAATCATAAAATCAGCATCACAAAATAATTGCCACTTAGTCCTATAGTAGTTGAATGGCCACTTTAACAAAGCCTCTCACTACATACACACACAAAAATCATGATCCCCTTCAATCTCAAACAATTCAACACAACCTAACTATACACCCTTTCAACTCTCAAATGAAAAGGATGGGTATGAATCAACTCACTCTCTAAATTCTAAATGAACCACTAACTGGGCAACAAATAATTCCCTGAGATATCCAATGTCAGAGCTATATGACAAGAACTTTCCTATGGACAACTTATAGCCAGACAAAAAATTATGCATATATATTTTTTTTTTAACATGGTCAGGCAAAAAAAAACCCAGCCAGGCCAAAAAAATTGTGAGGCAAAAAAACCCTATAAAAACCCAACTTAATGCCAAGCAAAAAAACCCTAAAACTCCTCAAATTCCCAGGCAATAAAAACAAAGAAAAATAATTGTCTGGCAAAAAAAAAACATAAACTACTAATAGCCGGACAATATGGAGGATGCCAGCCATTTTGATTTCCAAAAATAAAAGTAAAAATACATATTGAAAAACAAACAACAATTTCCCGCTTTTTTCGGCATGTTCACTCCTCTGAACAGGCATAGCTTTACCGTTTCTTTTTATTGGGATTGTGTTTTACTACTTTGCCTCATTTATATACAGACTGTAAAGCACCATCGTTTTTCTGTTTCCATTTGTTATATCCCGATTTTCTCTGTCTTTTTTTAAAAATCTATTTATGGTAGTTAACATTTTTCTTCTTTTTCTACTCTGTCACTTTTTCAGGGGTGGGGGGGGGGAATCTTCACACCATTTGTTCTGGTCATTTTTAATTATCTTTTTTTTTGTCTTCTGTAGATGCTTTACACTACTGTTGGCAGAAAACAAACATAAAATACTGGGGGGGGGGGGGGGGGCATTGGGGTGGAGGCATTGAGGGAGAATTGTGGAGGGGGAGGGCATTGGGTACCAAAGTTGGTGACTGAGGGAGGGAGGGGACATTGTGGGGAAGCATTGGGGAGGGGGGGGGGCGTTGGGTACCACAGTTGGTGACTGTGAGGGAGGAAGGGGGCATTGGAGAGGGGGGATTTGGGGAAGCATTGGGGAGGGGGCATTGGGGATGGGGGCATTAGGGAGAGGGGGACATGGGGGAGAGGGGGACATTGGGGAGAGGGGGTATTGGGGAGAGGGGGATATTGGGGAAAGGGGGTCATTGGGGAAACTGGGGACATTGGGGAGATCATTGGGGAGAGGGGTCATTGGGGAGGGGGACATTAGGGGAGAGGGGGACATTGGGGAGAGGAGAACATTGGTGGAGAGGGGGACATTGGGGAGAGAGGGAACATTGGGGGAGAGAGGGAACATTGGGGGAGAGGGGAACATTGGGGGAGAGGGGGACATTGGGGAGAGAGGGAACATTGGAGATAAGGCACTGGGAAGAGGGGGACATTGGGGATAAGGCATTGGGGAGAGGGGACATTGGGGAGAGGGGACAATGGGGAGACATTGGGGAGGGGAACATTGGGGAGAAGGCACTGGGGAGAGGGGACATTGGGGAGAGGGGAGAGGGGAGACACTTGGCTGCCCATCGGCCATAATATAGGTAACCACAGGAACAATTTTTTTCATTTGATCCGATTCAATGTTAATTTTTTTTAATGTGCCCAGTTCCACAAGGACATTATAACAATACTTTTTGCAAAAAAGAATTCCGATCAAGTTTTATCAACACCACACAATTAAATTAACACCACACAATAATTGCCACTTAGTCATATGGTAGTTGAATGGCCACTTAACATCAACCCTCTCACTACATACAAAAATCATAATCCGCTTCAAGCTCCAAAAGTTTAACAATCCAGCACAGCATATAAACCTTTTCAACTCTCAAAAGAAAAGAATCGGTGCGAATCTACTCACTGTCTAAATTCTACTTGGAATCAGTAACTGGGCAACAGATAATGGGCGGAAATATCCACTGTTATGACAAGAATTTTTCCTTTGGGTAACTTACAGCCAGGAAAAAAAAACTATTAAAAAAATACTCATAACCAGGCAAAAAAAAACCAAACTTATAGCCAGGCATAAAGCTATTAAAAAAAATCATGGCCAGGCAAAAAATCTTATGGCTAGGCAAAATAGAAGTTAAAAAAACTAATTGCCAGGTGAAAAACAACAACAAAAACTGATTGGGGAGGGGGGGGGGCATTGGGGAGACATTAAGGAGAGGGGGGCATTGGGGAGACATTAAGGAGAGGGGGGGCATTGGGGAGACATTAAGGAGAGGGGGGGCATTGGGGAGACATTAAGGAGAGGGGGGCATTGGGGAGACATTAAGGAGGAGGGGGGCATTGGGGAGACATTAAGGAGAGGGGGGACATTGGGGAGACATTAAGGAGAGGGGGGCATTGGGGAGACATTAAGGAGAGAAGGGCATTGGGGAGACATTAAGGAGAGGGTGGCATTGGGGAGACATTAAGGAGAGGGGGGGGCAATGGAGAGACATTAAAGAGAGGGGGGGGCATTGGGGAGACATTAAGGAGAGGGGGGCATTGGGGAGACACTAAGGAGAGGGGGGGGGGCATTGGGGAGACATTAAGGAGAGGGGGGGCATTGGGGAGACATTAAGGAGAGGGGGGGCATTGGGGAGACATTAAGGAGAGGGGGGGGGGGGCATTGGGGAGACATTAAGGAGAGGGGGGCATTGGGGAGACATTAAGGAGAGGGGGGGCATTGGGGTCGATACATTAAGGAGAGGGGGGCATTGGGGAGACATTAAGGAGAGGGGGGCATTGGGGAGTCATTAAGGAAAGAGGGGGGGCATTGGGGGTGAAACATTAAGGAGAGGAGGGGGGGCATTTGGGAGACATTAAGGAGAGGTGGGGCATTGGGGAGACATTAAAGAGAGGGGGGGGGGGGCATTGGGGAGACATTAAGGAGAGGGGGGACATTGGGGAGACATTAAGGAGAGGGGGGACATTGGGGAGACATTAAGGAGGGGGGGGGGGCATTGGGGTCCAACTTATAACCAGGAAAAAAAACTATTTAAAAAAACCTAGCCAAGCCAAATGAAAAGGAAAACTTACAGCCATGCAAAAAATAACTTAAAAAACCTCATAGCCAGGCAAAATAAAACTACAAAAAAGTAATTGTCATGCAAAAATAACTGTAAAAACTTAATTGCCAGGCAAAAAGAACTTTAAAAACTAATTGCCAGGCAAAAGACTAATTACTGGGCAAAAAACTTTATAAAAAAAATTATTTGCCAGACAAAAATAAAGTAATTGCCAGGCAAAAAAATAAAATAGCCAGGCAAAATAAAAAGTTGAAAAAAACATTTCCAGGCCCAAAACAGTGAATAGAGAGGGGGAGCATTGGGGAGACATTGGGGGGAAATTGGGGAGAGGGGGACATTGGGGAGAAGGGGACATTGAAGATAAGGGAGACACTGGGGAGAGGGGGGACATTGGGGAAAGGGGGCATTGGGGAGATATTGGAAAGAGGGGGGACATAAGGGAGAGTGAGGACACTGGGGAGAAGAGGACATTGGGGAGAGGGGGGACATTGGCGAAAGGGGAACATTGGGGAGTTATTTGGGAGACGGGGGAACATTGGGAACACGGCTTCTCATTTCAGTCTCTTTAGTTCCCCAGTCAAAGTTCATGACCCGCAGCTGGCAGGGCGTTGATATAAATAAACGGGGAAAAAGGAAAGGCTGCACTAGGGGCTTGTGCTATAGCCGTGTTCAGCTGTAGATTACTATGGTTTCTTTCACACATCGTTTTGTACAGTGAATCATCCAAAAAGAGACAAACAAAGCATTCTTTATAATCAGCTTGAAACAAGCTTTCTTTTGACACCAAACTCCATATACTTTCTTTCACACTGGTTGACGAGAGAGCAGTCAAAACATAGATGAAGATGAACAGGAGAGCGACAGGCAGACACACAATCACAAAAATCAGTCATTTTTAACTCTCTCTCTAAAAAAAACACATTTATAATATACAAACAAAAAATGTAGAGAAGAAATTGAACATGTCTGCATGCAGACTAACTAGGATTTTTGTTTGATAGTTTTGTTTCTGTGGGCACAGCGAAGCCATAGATGAACACACCGTAGTAGGCTACCACCTGCAGCGGCGCGCGCGATACAGAGCGTGGGGTGAGAGTCTGGCAGTCATTAGTGTCGGCTAGGTATCTCACTTCACTCTAAACACTAGGCCTACTGCATAGTCATGGCGATTCAGCACGTACACAGTCCACTGTTTCATCAGATTTTAGTGGTTTCCTGCTACAGCTGAAGGTTTATTTACTAACTAAATCCAGTACAGCTTATAACCCCGAGCACACAGTAGAAAACAAATGTCTTCTCAGTGGCATCAGGCAGAAATAGCTCACAAATGACTGGGTTTTAAAAAAAATATATTTCATTGATGTTTCTGATACTATACAAAAAAATCTTCTGATCATGTTGAAAAAATGTTGTGATCAAAAGCGTGACTATTTTAGTGTTGTGAAAAAAGAACAAACCACACAGAAACCTACACTTTGACATCAAAGTAAAAACGAGAAAGAGAAACACACACACAACACACACACACACACACACACACACACACAAATACACACACATACATACACAGAGGAACAGTCTCTCCTCTCTCTCTCTCTCTCTCTTCTCTCTCTCTCTCTCTCTCTCTCTCTCTCTCTCTCCCTCTATTGCTGCAGAAACACACACACATGCACACACGCACGCACACACACACACACACACACACACACACACACACACACACACACACACTCTCTCTCTCTCTCTCTATCTCCCTCTCTCTATTGCTGCAGAAACACACACACACACACACACACACACACACACACACACACACACACACACACAGGAACAGTCTCTCTCTCTCTCTCTCTCTCTCTCTCTCTCTCTTCTCTCTCTCTCTCTCTCTCTCTCTCTCTCTCAGAATAATACATGCGCGTACGCTGCGCGCGCGACACACACACACACACACACACACACACACACACACACACACACACACACAGTGACACACACACACACACACACACACACTCACTCACTCACTCACTCACACACACACACATGCCCGCGCACAAACATGCGTGCACATGCGTGCACACACACACTGATATGCGTATGCACGCAAGGCACGCAAGCACTCACGCATGCATGCGCGCATGCACACACACCAACACACACACACACCAACACACACACACACACACACACACACACACACACACACACACACACACACACACACACACACACACACACACACACACAGCAACAAGCTGACACTCGGGCTTTGTTTCTTGAGAGAGACAATGGTTTTAAAATATTTTTAAAAAATAGTTAACAAAAACTGACACCAACAAAGTTACCACAAACAGGTAAAGCAAGTATTGAAGTTTTGTTCACTGAAGTATGATCATTGTAAAAAATCATGGGAATCCGGCAGGGTATGGTACAAAATGCCTTTCATACAGAAATTTGCTCAGTGGCTAATAGACAGCAAAGAAGGAAAGTATAGCAGCATCGCCAGATGCTGGACTCTGACCCCTGACCGCGCGGTGCCCTAGATAGCGGTGGGATGGAATTTCGGGTTACGGAGTGCAGTGCCAGCCGCCAACTAAAGAGTCAGATTTTCCCCGTTTTGAGCAGCCGTGGGAAGAGTGGGGACATTATGGAAAAATTGGAAAGAGGGGGGAAGTTGGGAAGAGGGGGGGCATTGGGGAGAGGGGGGACATTGGGGAGAGGGGTGACATTGGGGAGAGGGGGGGCGTTGGGGAGAGAGGACATCGGGGAAAAAATGGGGAGACGGGGGACACTGAAAAGATGGGTACATTTGTGGAAAATGGGGAGAGGGGTGACCTTGGGGAGAGGGGGGGACATTGGGAGACATTGGGGAGAGGGGGGACATTGGGGAGTCATTGTGGAGAGGAGGGACATTGGGGAGAGCAGGACATTGGAGAAAGGGGGCACATTGGGGATGGGAACATTGGGAAGAGGAGGCATTGGAGAGAGGGGGAAAAATTTCGGAGAGGGGTGACATTGGGGAGGCATTTGGGAGACAATGGGAAGATGTGGGACATTGGGGTAGAGGTGGAAATTAGGGTGAGGGGTCACATTGGGGACTAGGGGGGACATTGGGGAGAGGGGAATATTAGGCAAAGGGGGAACATTGGGTAGAGGGGGGACATTGTGGAGAGGGGAGCATTGTGGAGAGGGAGGCATTGGGGAGACACTAGGGAGAGGGGGGCACTGGGGAGAGGGGGACACTGGGGAGAGGGGGACATGGGGGAAACATGAGGGAGAATGGGGACATTGGGGAGAGGGGTTCCACTGGGAAGAGAAGACATTGGGGAGAAGGGGGACAT
Source organism: Stramonita haemastoma (assembly GCA_030674155.1). Classification (NCBI taxonomy): domain Eukaryota; kingdom Metazoa; phylum Mollusca; class Gastropoda; order Neogastropoda; family Muricidae; genus Stramonita; species Stramonita haemastoma. The sequence continues at coordinate 8,051 of JASPKP010009722.1, forward strand.
TGGGCAGAGGGGAGATTGGGGAGAGCGGGGCAATGTGGAAAGGGGAACATTGGAGAGAGGGGGACATTGGGGGGACACTGGTGAGAGGGGGACACTGGGGAGAGGGGAACATTGGGGAAAGGGGAACATTAGGAGAGGGGTGATATTGGGGTGATGGGGGACATTGGGTAGAGGGGGTACATTGAGGAGAGGGGGTACATTGGGTAGAGGGGGTACATTGGGTAGAGGGGGTACATTGGGCAGAGGGGGGACATTGGGTAGAGGGGGGTACATTGGGCAGAGGGGGTACATTGGGTAGAGGGGGTACATTGGGCAGAGGTGGTCATTGGGTAGAGGGGGTACATTGAGGAGAGGGGGTACATTGGGTAGAGGGGGGACATTGGGCAGAGGGGGTACATTGGGTAGAGGGGGTACATTGGGCAGAGGTGGTCATTGGGAAGATATTGGGGAGAGGGGGACATGGGGAGAGGGGAACATTAGGGAGAAGGGAACATTGGGGAGATATTGTGTAGAGGTGGAACATTGCGGAGAGGGGGTCATTGGAAAGAGGGGACATTGGGGAGATATTGGGGAGTTATTGGGGAGAGGGGGGACATTGGGTGAAAAGTTGGGGAGAGGGAGGACATTGGAAAGTGGGAAAATATTGGGGAGACGGGGGACATTGGGGAGTTATTGGGGAGACGGTGGGACATTGGGGAGTCATTAGCGAGACGGTGGGACATTGGAGAGTCATTGGGGAGATATTTGTCATTGGGGGGACATTGGGAAGAGAGGAGACATTGGGAGATGGGGGACATTTGGGAGACATTAAGGAGAGAAGGACATTGGGGAGAGGTTGACTTTGGGGAGACCTTGGGAGAGGGAGGATATTTGGGAGAAGGAGGACATTTGGGAGAGGGATACATTGGGGACATTGGGGAGAGGGGGAAATTTGGAGGACATTGGGGAGGGGGGACATTGAAGAGATGGGGGACATTGGGGAGAGGGGGAACGTTGGGAAGAGAGGGGACATTGTGGAGATGGGGAAATTGGGGAGAAGGGGGAAACTGGAAACAGGGGGAGATTAGGGGTACATTGGGGAGAGGGGGTACATTGGGGAGAGGGGGTACACTGGGGAGAGGGGGTACACTGGGGAGAGGGGGTACACTGGGGAGAAGGGGGAAACTGGAAACAGGGGGAGATTAGGGGGACATTGGGGAGAGGGGGGACATTGGGGAGAGCGGGGACTTTGGGGAGAGGAAGGACATTGTGGACATTTGGGTGAAGGCATTTGGAAGAGGGGCATGGGGGGCATGTTTGGGGAGAGGGGCATTGGGTACTTAAGTCGGTGACTGGGAAGGGGAGGGGGCACTGGGAAAGGGGCACTGGGGAAGGGGCACTGGGAAGGGGGCACTGGGGAAGGGGCACTGGGTACCAAAGTCGGTGACGCAGAATGTCAGTGGTGACTGGCGGGAGCTGTGATGACTGTAAACTCCTCTCTTCCTTGGCTGTGGTGATGTCCTATAAAGGTGTCCTTGAGAGATCTGTCCTATAAGGTGTCCTTGAGAGATATGTCCTATAAAGGTGTCCTTGAGAGAGATGTCCTCCATGACAGGTGTCCTTGAGAGAGATGCTCTATAAAGGTGTCCTTGAGAGAGATATTCTATAAAGGTGTCCTTGAGAGAGATGTCCACCATGACAGGTATCCTTGAGAGAGATGTCCTCCATGACAGATGTCCTAGAGAGAGATGTCCATGACAGGTGCCCTCGAAAAGTCGCGATGTCTGCACAATCACTAAATAAAAACTGTTAGCTGGAGTTTTGCTCTGTGTGTGGTGTGTGTGTGTGTGTGGTGTGTGTGTGTGTGTGTGTGTGTGTGTGTGTGTGTGTGTGTGTGTGTGTGTGAGAGAGAGAGAGAGAGAGAGAGAGAGAGAGAGAGAGAGAGGGAGAGGGAGAGAGAGAGAGAGAGGGAGAGGGAGATAGTGTGTGGTGT
>JASPKP010009723.1:2500-10022 GCA_030674155.1 Stramonita haemastoma
CTTTTGCTTGATTGTTTGTTTATATGCTTCTCATTGTTGACTTGTTTTGGGTGTTGTTTTTGGATATTTGATTCGGTAACAAAATGATTTTTTTTCTTTGTTGATTTGTACACAAATTGTTTACTTGTTCTAGGTTTTGTTCTTCTCATTTTTCTGTGCTGAAATGAGGTTTTAATGTTCTCTTTCTTTGTTTATTTGTCTACATTTTTATTTACTTCTTCTGAGTGTTGTTTTTTGTTATTTTTCTGTGCTAAAATGATGTTTCGATTTTTTTTCTTTCCTTGTTAAATTTTGTTTACTAGTTCTGGGTATTGTTTTCGTTATTTTCTCTATGCGACAATGCTATCCCATAAAGCGAATGGCTTGCACACAATCTCAATTTCATTGTCAATACAATGTATAGTGTGTTGCCTGAGCTATTATCTTAACAGCTTGTGAATTTCATATTTTGGTCATTTGGTATGTTGATGATTTTTTAGCTTTTGATTTTGACATGATTGATCATACAACATGGTTATCATTTTGAAATTGAGTATTATGGATTTGGTTTTGGTATGGGTTTTGAGTGCAAGTCTGGTCAGTTAGTATATCCATGATATTGTAAGATTTAAAAATAACCATGCTGTGGTTTATTTCATACATGAAGGGGCAGCAGAGAGACATCCAGAGTCATGAACTGGATGTGGGCCGGCCTCCCTAGAGTGTAAGGAAAATTAAAGGCCCGAAACACTTGTTTGAAGGGGGCTTCTCCTCTGAGGACTCTCTGCTGCCATGCTCTACGCGAGTTTCTTACCACTCATAATTGGTAGACAAGGTAAAATGTTTTGAAGAATGAGGCAAAACTAGATTGAGAAAATTGCCCCAAGTTAACAAGCCAGAGTGAGGAAAGAGGTTCGAATAACAAGTCCTCTTTACTGTTAAAGTTAATTTCAAGAAAACATCAGTTGGACATGAAAATAATTTTTGGATCAGAAAACATTTTTGTTTTGTTTTGTTTTGACATCAAAAGCTTTTTGTATGTTGTGGAACTTCTAGTCAACTGCATAATGTTGTTGCAATTATGTAGGTGTTAAAAACACCTCATGGTTGATCCACTACCCAAAGTAAGCCTCTGTGCAAAGAAAAACCCAAAGGTAAACCATTCCTGACCAGCTGAACAAAGCCTTGAATCTGAAGGCTGCTGCGTGCGGCGTGTGGTGTCGTCAAGTGGTCAGTGTCGTAAAGAGAACATGCTCAAGAGAGGTAAAGACCTCCCTCAGTTCTGAAGCATCCTGTGGAAATTTGGTAAACTTCTCCTTTCCTTGACCAGACAGGCTACTAATGCACAGACTGCACATTGCAAAATTAACGAATCCAAATATGAAATTCTCCCTGTAAGCGTGCATATCAATGCAACAGATTTTCCTAGGAAAGTCAGGGAGTCTTTACTCGTTCTGAGTTTGCAGTCTTTACTTAGATTTTATCTGTATAGTATCTTTTATGGCCATCATTTTGGGTCAGCTTTTCAACCCAATCGATAAAGAACGATAAAAAACGATGTGCTCGTCAGGTTAGAAAAAATTTCCAGCTAGCTACATTTAGAACAGTTTTTGCAGTTGATGGTCTTACTCCAACATTGGAGGAAAGTTCGCCGCACTCACAGCCATTGACAATGATGTGAACACACTAGCCAACAACATCAAAGAAGTGCTAACGACAGCAGCAGAAGAAACATTAGGCAGAAGCAGAACAAAGAAACAACCCTGGGTGACAAATGAGGTTCTTGACCTCTGCGACAAAAGAAGAGAACTTAAGAAGCAAAAGTTCACAAGTCAAGAAGCCAACAACAAGTACATGGATAGCCACAGAGAAGTGAGGAAAAAGATGAGAGAAGCCAAAGAAGCGTGGATAGAAGAACAATGCAACAACATCGAAGATGGAATGGCCAAGGGAAACAGCAAAACAGCTTACAACACTCTGAAAGCACTAACTAAAACCACACAGCCTAAAGCCTCTGTTATTGAAGACAAAGAAGGAAATCTTTTAACGGAAAACAATGCCATCCTCCAACGCTGGACAGAATACTGTGAGGGATTGTATAACTACCCACTACGCCCAGATACCAACATAGTTTCCAACAAACCCCCTGAACACCAAGATAAAGACCCACCAATACTAAGGTGTGAAGTAGACACAGCTATTAAACAATTGAAGAAGGGGAAGTCCCCTGGAATCGATAACATCCCAGCTGAACTCATAAAAAATGGAGGGAATGAAACAGCAAGGCGATTCACAGATCTTTGTCAGAAGATCCACGACACTAAAGAATGGCCAAAAGAATGGACACAGTCTCTTGTAATACCCCTGCCAAAGAAAGGAAACCTCAAGCAATGTCAGAACTACAGAACCATCAGTCTCATAAGCCATCCTAGCAAGATCATGCTGCAGGTAGTCCTCAACAGACTGAAAAACCAAGCAGAAAAACTCCTGGCAGAAGAACAAGCGGGCTTTAGACCAAAACGCAGCACAATGGAACAAATTTTCAACCTGAGAATTCTGATAGAGAAGCATCTCCAACACCAAAAAGACTTGTACCACAATTTTATAGACTTCAAAAAGGCCTTTGACAGGGTATGGCATGACGGCCTCTGGCAAGTACTCAGGCACTTCAACATTGACAACTGCCTAATTGAAGTCATCAAGGCTCTGTACGAGAATGCAAGAAGTGCAGTTTTCATGAACAATCACGTGGGCGAGTTCTTCAAGACCACGGTTGGAGTCCGCCAGGGCTGCCTTCTCTCACCTGTACTCTTCAACCTCTTCCTCGAAAACATCATGACAGAGACACTGCAAAACCACCACACTTCCATCTCCATTGGTGGAAGACCCCTTTGCAACCTCAGATTTGCAGATGACATTGACCTCATGGGCAGCAGCAAACAAGAACTGCAAATCCTCACAGACAGTCTAACAGATCGAGCGAGCGCATACGGCATGGAGGTCAGTACAGAGAAATCGAAGATCATGGTCAACAGCGCGAGTAATGACAGCACGGAAATAAAGATGAATGGAGAAATATTGGAAGAGGTGAGCCAATTCAAATACTTAGGCTCCATCCTAACAAAAGATGGCACATCAAACAATGAGGTGAAAGCTCGCATTGCAACAGCAACATCTGCTCTAGTCAGACTCCAGAGGATCATCAGAAGCAACAACATCAGCTTCTGCATCAAATACCACCTCTACAAATCCCTCGTGATATCTATCCTCCTATATGGCTGTGAATCATGGACTCTGACAGCAGAGTTAGAGAGAAGAATCCAAACATTCGAGAACAAGTGCCACAGAAGACTCCTCAAAATATCATACAAAGAACACAAGACCAATAACTATGTGAAAGAAGAAATCAAAAAGCGTGTGGGCCCCCAAGAGCCTTTGCTCTCCACCATAAAGAGGAGAAAGCTGATGTGGTTTGGTCACACCACAAGACACAAAACCCTAGCAAAAACCATCTTGCAAGGAACAGTCGAGGGCAAGAGAAGAAGAGGCCGCCAAAAGAAATCATGGGTTGACAACATCAAAGACTGGACTGCCCAACCCCTGCAACGCCTCCTACTAGCCACACAGGATCGTGAAGCATGGAAAAAGATCTCCGTTGCGTCTTCTCTCATGTCCCCCCTACGTCCTTTGGGACATGGGACTGAGTGAGTGAGTGAGTGAGGTCTTACTCCAGTTAGGGACATGAAACACATTTATTTTATTTTATTTTTTATTATTATTATTTTTATTTTATTTTTTTATACCACTTTATGTCACAGCAGATTTCTCTGCGTGAAATTCGGGCTGCTCTCCCATTATTTTTTCCCCCTCAGGGATGGTGTCTAAACACGACACCTGTGTGCATGCTGGGTTTTTTTTTATACATAATTTTGTCATCCGCTCCGGCACACAATGGCCTGCTCTTCCGAAAGGCGGAACGAGATTTTAACGTGTGCGCAAGATGTTCTGCGTGCTTTCGCACACGGGACCTCGGTTTATAGTCTCATCCGAATGACTTTGACATTCAGTTCGATTTTTTCGTCAAACTGGGAAGAAAGGGCGAGCTGGGTACGAACCCAGAAACTCGCCGTTTACATATTGGCAGGCGAACGTCTTAACCATCCTGCCACCGTCCTTCCTTAGCGACACAACACTCACACGTGCAAATCGTATCTCTGTTGAGGGAGTTGGGATAAGTTGATTTGATTTTTCTTTACTTTTTTCTTTGGCCATTTCAAACGGCCTGACATCTGCATGTAGTGCGGACCACTTGAACAGCTGGAAAAACAAACTGTGTGAATTTTGAACTCAACATAACCTTTTGGCTGTTGACTTTTTTTATAAAGACAATAGTGGAAAATAATAATGGTAAGTACTTTTTAAAAATTCATTTATTTATTCAATTAATTATTCTTTCTTTTATATCGAAGATAATGGAATAAGTACTCTTGTGCCTTTTTACATCTAGTCCCTGTGTGTATGCAATTTTGTAAATCTTGTCATCTGTTCCCATCGGCACACAATGGCCTACTCTTACGATAAGCGGAACAGGATTTAACGTGTGCGCAAGATGTTCTGCATGCCTTCGCACACGGGCCTTCACCCGAGGGACAATTGGGTAGAGTGGAGTCAGAACTGATATTAACTCTAGGGGAAAAATTCCCTCGACCGGGTACCAAACTCGGGTGGTCAAATTGCCAGCGCAATGTTCTGACCATTAGGCTATACTATAGAAGTAGTGACTTATAAATTTCTTGACAACTGCTGCAAAGCAGGGAGTGATTTGGTGTGTTCACAAACGGGACCTCGTAAGAGTCTGATCTAGTCTGTCATAAACCACCAGGTGTTGGAAATCTGACCGGCACAGGTGTGTTTAATAATAATAATAATAATAATAATAATAATAATAATAATAATAATAATAATAATAATAATAATAATAAATACACGGAAGATATATAGCGCTATATCTTGTAAAAACAAATCAAAGCGCTTGCATTCGACCCACACATCACACAAGCAATCAATAGCAATCTATGGTCCTAGCAAATTCGAACGTACTCACACACGCAAGCGCACGCGCACACACACACACACGCGCGCGCGCGCGCGCGCACAGAGGCTATACACTTTGGCAGGTAGATGTCGAAAGGGTTTGGTACAACACACACACATACACACACACACACACACGCACGCACACACACACACACACACACACACACACACACACACACACACACAACACACACACCCACACAAAACTGCCCGGCACAGTTATATTATGAACCAAAAATGTTTGGTACGTCACACACACACACATACACACACCACAGCACACACACACACACACACACTCAAACACACACACACACACTCAAACACACACACACACACACACACACACACACACACACACACACACACACACACACACACACACACACACACACACAGCCAGACTTTCTAGGCAAGATTGATTTTGATCATGACGTTGAAGCAAAATGTAAGGACAAGTTTTTCGTGGGCGTAAGCCCTTTACTCCCCCCCCCCCCCCCCCCAAAAAAAAAAAAAAGAGAGAAGCGTACATCCCTACTCATATAATAATGCTTGACATTGGAAAGATGTCCCGGTGCTTCCCTTCTTCCTACAGTTGGTTTTTCAATACTGATAAATAAAGGCAGCTACAGAATTGGGAAATGGACAAAGAATTTTGGAATAAACGATCTTTGGTAGGCGGGCATCTTCAAAGCCAGAGGTGCAAATGGACATCTTGTGTATTAAGACATGTTCATGCATTTTCTTGAAGAACGATTTTGCAGAGCACTTTTGATTTTATCACAACGGAACTGCTTATGATGTTAAAGGAAACCATGCGGTTTTTCCTTGTGGTTTTAATGTTTGTGAGTTTAGCATCCATATGATTTTTTTCGCTCCTCGGCTAGTGCTCCGAGGTTCGATGAAGAGATTTTGCGTATGCGACCGTTTTTGGCCACCGCTAAGGTATTTGCATTGTGAATTAGGAGTGATGTCTAAACATGACACCAGTGTGCATTCGATTTTTTAAAAAATCGTCTGTCTCTACCGACACTGATCGGCCTACTCTTTCCAAAGGCGGAACGAGTTTTAACGTGGTATTGTTGTCCATTTTAAAGTCTATCCACACTTGCTGATATTAAACATTTTTATCAACACAGTTCATATTGCTTGACTCTACATTTATGAGTTGTGTTGGGCTTTTTCTTGACAGAAAATGTGGACTGTAATAAACAGATAATTTGATATCTGAATACAATAACTTTGCGTGTCATTACTCATAAAATTAAGGCTAGAGATTTGAATCTTTTATGACAGCTACGATCAATGATGTTATTAATGGTGGCCATTAAATGGTATTTGGGTGGAATCAGTGGACCAGCGATCATACCCGTTTTGGCCGAAACTTTACCCTATCCACAAGATTGTGAGTGGTCGTTGCGTGAAGCTTGGATCAAAGATGAAAAAGCCTGCGGTAACACACTTTCAGTGCCGAAAAAAAAAACCCACGACACAAAGAAAGTGATTCTAGCAATGTTCTGTTCAATTGCCACTCTAATAGGGAAATAAATACGCAAAAAAGGGGGACTTTTTTGAGTAGCACTGCTCTTGGGGGGCCCCTACTCCCCCCGGGGGAGAGAAGCTGAATTTTTTTCGCAAACAATTGGATTAAAGTGGAATTCAATTAAATTTTTTAAATTCTGTTCAATTTCAATTACGAATTTACTCTGAAAATGTTTTTGAACGTTTTACAAAAAAAGAAAAAAAACTGTCTTTGTTATAGCATAGGATCAATTTTTTAATAAAATTTGAGATATTTTAACATGAGTCTAATTTTTCACCTACCTTATAACCTACGTTTTTTTTCGTAAAACTGGGGGCCAGGCGCCTGCCCTGACCCCTGCCATACCAACTGTACAACGCACATGAGGGAGGCTGACAACAGACACGAGAGGAAAATCCGGGTTAGAACAGGAAGGACCAGCAAACCCCAACATCAAAACCAAAAAAACCTCAAAAATGTCCCCCACAAACCTCAACATCCCACAAACCCAAATGTCCACCAATCCTCAGTCCAGAACATCAAAATCAAGGACCACACAAACCTCAACATCAAAGACCCCCACAAAACCCAACATCAAGGACCACACAAACCCAACTCAAAAGGGCCACACAAAACCCCAAAAATCAAGACCCCACCCTCAACATGTCCAGACAAACCTCAACCAAAAAGGCCCCCACAAACCTCAACCGAAAGTGCCTGCAGCACTCCCGGGGGAAGACCACACTAAAAAGCCTTCAGCCTCCCTCCCCTACCATCAAACATGGCCACAGATTCCCGAGAACAGGGAGTAAAAACAAGGCGTAGCTATGAAAAAATATTCTTCCGAATTCTGTTTAAAAAAAAAAAAAAAAAAAATTTAAAGGGGGAAACAGCCACCATCTGTTTTTTAGAAAAAAAAAAAAA
>JASPKP010009724.1:0-10022 GCA_030674155.1 Stramonita haemastoma
CCCTTGTTATGATGTATTGGCATGAACACCACCCCCCCCATTGTTCACTTTTGTTGATGTATTGCATGATACCCCCACCCCCCCCATTGTCACTTTTGGGTTGATGTATTGGCATGATAACCCCCCTCCCCATTGTTCACTTTTGTTGAGTATTGGCATGATACACCCACCCACCCCTTGTTTCATGTTGTTGATGTATTGCTGATACATCACCCCCCCCATTGTTCACTATTGTTTTTTTTGTTCGTTTTTTTTTTTCCTAATATTTTAAAAAGTTGAAAATACTTACACACATAATCTGACCTTTTGTAATTGTTCACTATTATTCTTTTTATGATGTTTAGCTGCACTAAAAAAGTGAAGGAAGATGTTTCTATCCTCCTTGTTTCCATGGATTGCTGTGTCCCTGTTCTGATGTACACGGGTTTCTGTAGTTTGATATTTCTGTGCTAGCAATGTAAATTTAAATTTCTGTGTGTAATAAAAATTTTTCTTCTTGGATTGTACACTTATTTTGTTTTGGGATATTTCTTTGCTTGGGGTACACTGGTTTTTTTTAGTTTGATATTTTGTGCAATCAAATTCAAAATACTTTTTTATCTCTAAAACAACAAATCGGTGGTTACAACCAAGATAAAAACAATAAACACACAAAAATAACATAAATTGCACTCACCGGTTCTGAACATCACACGCCCCCATCACGCACAAAGAGCACCCCCAAGTCAGCAATCCCTCACCACCCAAAACTCACCCAATAAAAACACAAACTTTCCCGGTGGGGCACCAGTATCCCCACGCATCCACACTTTCTCACTCACCATGGTGATAAGGGTTTTTTCTAGTCGGGTTTCTTATACAGTCAATGGGGGGAGAATGGCTTCCCCCCCTGGACAGACAAAGCCTTTGCCCCTCTACAACACGACTGCCTCTGCCCTGTCGCCTCCCCCCCACACCCCCTTTTGCCCCCCCCCCGCCCCCCACAGTGACTGACCACCACATGAACAAAGGACAGAGGGGAGGGACATGACATTACACACATACATGACATCTTCTTCTCTCTTCTCCGTTCGCTTTACACTTTTAATAAGATTTTAAAATAGGGGGGACAGCCCCGAAATGGCCCATGTGGTCGGGGGGGGCTATAAGCAATAAAATTTTTGGGATTGGAATGGTCGCTTTACACTGTTGGAGTGTCTGGAAAAATAATGGCATACAATGTCCTTTCCGCTCCTCTCGGGGGCCGTACAGCTTGGTCTGTGGGGTTATTTATCCTGTCGACCACACGTCTTCCTCAGTCACTAAATAGCGAAAACCCTCTGAAGGATGTGCTCCCTCCCTGTCGGTTTTTTTTACCACGGGCACATACACAAGGGAAAAGGGAAAGTTTCAGCTTGTGGTAGTTTAGCCTTTTGTGCCAGTGGGGATCTTAGAATTTGACTTTATACATACATGACTTACATAGCTCTCTCTCTCTCTCCCTCTCCTCTCTCTCTCTCCCTCTCCTCCTCTCCTCTCTCTCTCCTCTCTATCTCCTCTCGTGTTACCCTTAAAAAATAAAATTGATTCATAAAGTTTATTCTCTCTCCAAATGAATGGGTTATCTGTTTTTTAGACAAGTATGTATGTATTATTTCAGAAAAGGGAGCTATTTCTAAAAAAGTGTGTTGTAAAATGAAAAATAAAAATACAGGGAAATTTATACAAAAAAATTTTTGTCAAAACAAATAAAAAGGCGTCGCTTCGGACCTATACGACCACAAGCAATAAATAAAAATTTTTATATCATTGTTGTTGCCGGTCGGTTTATTAACCCATGTAAAACACGGGAGGGGGCAGGGACAGTCGCAACGGGACTGGGGGGGGAGGGAGGGAGCCCTGAACCCAGAGGAGAGAGACTGAGGAAAAACAGGCGACACCCCAAATCAGGAGGGGGAACGGGTATTCTCAGCAGTACTTGGGCTGACAACTTTACCCTTTTCCTTTGATTTTTGCCTTTCCCCACTACTACAGGGGGCGACAGGGCCCGACCCCCAAAATTTTTCCCCCCCAAAAGAAAAAAAGTATCTAAACTGAAGTTCATGATAAAATAAAATGGAGGCTTTAACGGAAGAAAAAAAAAAAAAATGGGGGTCCCGCCTGTACAATCAAATCAATTAAATATGTTACATATGACGAAAAAATTTTACTAGCACCAAAAAAAAGAAGGAAAAATGCACACTACAATACACAGCATATTACATGGCCAACAATAAAAGTAAAATAAAAACAATACATTTATTTATTTATTTTTCTTTTATATCGAGGGTAACAAAATAACAATCATTGCTTTTTTTTATCCGGGCCCCGTGTGTTGAAGTTTTTTTAAAAAATTGTCACTGTTCCCACCGGGGACACATGGCCTACTCTACGAAAACGGAACAAATTTAACGTGTGCGCAAGATTTCTGCGGCGTACCACAGGGGGCCTCTTTTTAAAAGACTCACCGAAGGATTTTTGGGAAGGGGATCAGCCTGATGTTAACTCCAAAAATATCAAAACATATATCAAACACACACACACACACAACAACCACCACAAAAAACACCCAAAAACACACACACGGGGTACCCCAAAATTTTACATGGCCAAAACAGTAACAAAAAATAAAACAATAAAAAAAATTGCATGCATTTGATGTTTTCCAAATTCAAGGAAAAAACCTCGGGATCCTTAAAAGGGGGGAAGGGCCGGGAAAAATTTTAATTACAGAATAAAAACAATAAAAGTAAAAAAGACAAAGTGCGGGAAAAAGGAGGGGTTTTGGAAAAATGGCTTTTTTGTCCCCAAGAAGCATTTGGGGACAGACCAAGGGGGGTAAAAAGTCCTGGGGCCAAATCCACTGTCAGCCCCACTAGGAAGTTTGTTGGCCCAAGGTTTTTTTTTCCCTTGAACTTTTTTTATTTTTTATTTTTCTTTTATTCGAGGAAAATTGGAATAAGCAAACATGTGTTTTTTTTCATCCATCTCCGCTGTATGCAGTTTTGTAAATATTGTCACTGGGGGATCAGGTGAAAACTTAGCCAATACATGATAATGGAGAAAAGCACTACCACAGCAAATTGCTTTTAAACACTTCCACTTTTAAATGAAAAAAAAATTTTCACAACTTTTATTAAAAAAAAAAAAAAGAAAAAAACAAAAAAAATGCATAATATTTACCCACACACACCCCTCGCACACGCACACGGTGCGTGCAAACGACAAAAATTTTATTCAAGGGAAATATACCCTTTAAATTTTAAGGGAAAATGTATAACAAACCAAAAGGATTATCTTATCCCCTGAGAGAGAAGAAAACACATATTTTGGGCACATCTCATACCAGAACAATCTTTTGATTGTTGTCACAAAAAAAATGGATAAAACCAGTAACCTGTATTTTTTCACAAAAAAATGGATAAAACAGTAAACCCGGGAGCATTCAAAAGACTTAAAAGGGGAAAATTTTTATTTAAGCCCTGTTAGGGCAAAAAAAAGTAAAACAAATTATGACTTGAAATTGCCGGTACCCCAAAATGTCATTCGGCAAAACTTTGCACTAGGCTAGCCATCCCCCCCCCTCCATTCCTTAAATTAAAGAATGCATCAATAAATAAAAAAAAAAACACTCACTTTGGCCTGTCCCCAAATAACAGGGGATAGCAGGCAGCCTGACCACAAACATTTTTTCCCCCAGAAGAAAGAAAGTATCTACTGGAGTTAAAAAAATAAGAAATAAAGCAGGCTTTTTTTTAGCCGAATTCCCCAAACAAGGCTCACCGCGCTGTACAACAGTTAAAAAGGTTACTATAAAGGAAAAAAATGGACCAGCACAAAAAAACATGGGAAAAATGCGCACATAAAAATACACGCAATTTACTTTTCCAGACAAAAAAAGAAAAAAAAAGCAAAAACAACAATAAAATTTAAAGCAATATCACAAAAAATTTGCATGCAGTACATACAATGCACACACAAAACCCACACCACACACAAAAAAAACACCCAACACCACAAAAACCCCAAAACACACAACACGAATAACAAAAAAAAAGGGACTTCACTATTTACCCTAAAATGTACTCCCCTTAAACAAAAAAATAAATCATAATGAATAAAATAAAAGAAAACCCTTATCACTCCAAAAAACAGAAAAAAGACCAGCACTAAGCGAGTATAAATAGTGGATATAAGTTGATGCCCTTCCTTACAAAGGGAAAAACCCGGGACCCTTTAAAAAAGGGGGAAGGGCCATAATTGTAATTATCAGAATAAAAACAGTAAAAAATAAAAAGACAAAGTGCAAAAAAGGGAAGGTGTGGAAAAATGGGTGGGTCCCCAAAATTCAGGGTTTTTTTGTCCAAGGGAGGGAAAAAGTCACTGGATGCCAAATCCACTGTCATTCCACAAGGTTTTTGGGGGGCCCAAAGGGTTTTTTTTTTCCTTTAAACTGTTTTTTATTTTTTTCAAAAATTCTTTTAAAACAAAGGTTTAATGGAAAAAGGGAAATCATGTTTTTTTTTTCATCCACCCCCAAAAGGGGTAGGGGGATCAGTGGGGAAACTTAGCCAAAAACAAGATAATTGAAAAAAAGTACTACCAACAAAAAAATTACAAAAAACATATGTCTCCCCTTTTAAATAAAAAGAAAATTGTGCACATTTTTTTTAAAAAAAAAAAAACCAATGACAAAATGTTTTAAAACAAAAACCATGCATATCCCACACAAGGGCCGCGCAAACGCCCTAAAAGGCTTTATGCAAGGGAAAAATTTGCCTTAATTTTAAATTAAATTTGAAACTGTAAAACAGAACACAAGAGGGTTTTATTTTTTTCCCCGGAGAGAGAAGAAGGAAATTTTCACCAAGCCCCAAAACATGAACTTATAAAAAAACCGGGGAAAAAAAACCCAAGGGATGCCAGGTGAGGTCCTAAAAAGGCAGGGAACTGGTTAATTAAACAAAAGAAAAGAGAGGTTTTCAAAAAAACGCACAACCCTCAACGACCTGAACATTCATGTCAAGACAGATTAACTAATTATGTTTTAATTAGATTAAGGACAGAAAAACCTAATTATAAAAAAATAAATTAAATAGAAAAAAATTGAAAGAAGAAAAGCATAGAGGAGAAAACCCCCCCCCCCCCCCCCCCCCCCCCCAAAAAAAAAAAAAGTATAATATATGAAAACATTTTCAAAAATTTTTTCTTACTTTAAAACAATATTTTAAAAGGAAAATGATATAAAAAACATTTTCACAAATGTTTTTTTAACTTTAAAACAATTTTAATGAAGGAAAATTTTAAAAAAAAAAACCAAAAAAAAAACCACAAACCTAAAAAAGAAAACAAACTTTTCAAAAATCAACAAAAATATGATGAAACGCCCAAATATAACATTTTTTCAAAAACTGTTTAAAATATCATGAGTTTAAAAGTCAAAAAAAGGTGAAAATTTTATATATAATATATATATAAAATATAAATATATAAAATAATAAATAAATATAAAATATATGGGGGAAAGAATAAAAAAACCCTAAACCTTTTTCCCTTTTTTAGAGGGCAAAAATAAAAATTTCAATTTCAACATAAAGAACCAAAAAAAATTTCTATCAAATGACAAGTTTAAAGGAAAAGTGTAAAATGTGGGAAAATAAGGAGGAAAAAAAGAAAGGGAAAAAAGGGAAGAAGTACAAAACCCTTCGATGAAAGATATCTATCATAAAAACCCTCACAGAAATCTCTCTGATCCAGATACTGCTAACCAAAAAAGAAAAAACAAAAACCCAAACAAAACAACAAAGGAAAAAAAAACCCAAAAAAAATAACACAGTATGCAAAAGAAACATCTGTATAAAAGACTCAAAGAATTAGACATAATTTTTAGCACATTTTCAAATCGCTTAAAAGTGAAGACCTGATGTAAAAAACCAAGATAGCATCATTTTTTAAAAAAATAGTAAACACAAAGTTTTTAAATTAACTAAATAGAACAATTTTTTCTGATAAAAAATTTTCCCGTTATTGCCAAAAACAAATGTGAAGTGTGCCCCATTCCATACCAGTAACTAAAACAACAAACTAAATATTTTTTATTTAAATCAAAATCCCACCTACTTTTCCCCTTTTAAACTGTTTGTTTCACTCAAATTACAACATTTCTTTTTTTCCACTATAATTTGAAAATCCAAACCCAAAAAAGTGAAAATTAGAAAAATCATAAGTAACAATGACAAATACAAGTGCCTCAGAATATTTTCAATTTCAATATCACTAACGTAAAACGACACAAAACTAAAAACAACGAAGACCAAACAACAAAGTCCCCTTTAAAAAGATATTAAACAATATCCATGTTTTTTGGGAATCGTGCTATATGAGCCTCCATTTTTTTATTATACAATTATATTATTTTAATTTGAACTCTTTTGTGGGGTTTGATTATTTCATCCCCTAAAAAAAGAATTTTTTAAAAAAGAGTGTTTCCCCAAAAGGGGAAGAAAGGAGTTATTGTTCATGGACAGCAGTGTTTTTGATTTTTTCGGGGGTTTTTGATTTTCATTTTTAAATTCATGATTGACGTGTGTTTCTTATATTTTGATAGTTCAGTGATTGACGTGTGTCTTAGATTCTGAAGTTCAGTACTGACGTGTGTCTCTTATGATTCTGATAGTTCATGATTACGTGTGTCCTTATGATTCTGATAGTTCATGATTGAGGGTGTCTCTTATGTTTCGAAGTTCCCATGTTTGACGTGTGTCTCTTATACTGAAGTTCAGGATTGACGGTGTCTTTTAGATTCTGATATTTTCATGTTTGTCTCTATGATTCTGAGGTTCAGTGATTGACGGTGTCTCCAGGTTTCATGGTTCATGATTGACGTGTGTCTTTTAAAGTTTCTGTGTTCAGGACTGACGTGTGTCTTTTTATGATTTATATTAAGTGATTGTCTCTCAATTCTGATATTTCAGTGATTAAAGTGTTCCTTATGATTCTGATAGTTCATGTTTGACGGTGTCTCTAGATCGTGTGCAGGGGTTCCATGTTAAAAGAACCCGGGCTTGGGCACCCCCGGGCCACAAAACGAATGTTCACTTTGTGCCCCACACCCGCATAAAAATGAACTGTGCATGCAGTGTAGTGTAGTTTGCGGCACAGTGTTTTGTTGTCTATACCCTCCCCCCCCCTCCCCCCTACTGCTGAAATAAAAGCTCTTCATCAAAACCACAATCACACCCCCCCCCCCCCCCCCCTCTCCCCCTTTACTTGTTAATGTACGCGACTTTTTTTTTTCTCCAGTTTTGTACGGGGGGTTCATGCCCCACTTTTTACATGCTTTATTGTTTGACTTGCTTTGTGTTTTCCGATGAGGGGGGGTTGTTTTTTGGGCGTTCTGTGATTGTGTATGTTAGTGTATTGTTCGTGGGGGAGATAGAGAGAGAGAAGAATCGGGAAAGTCCTACATGTAGATTTTCCACATCAGAAAAAAAAAAAGGGTGACCCCAAATCCATCACAACCACCGCATTCTACTGCTGTTCTCAGCTGCCTGTACCCATGTCTGTATTCAAAATGGAAAAGGGGGGTTTTGGGTGTATTTTTTCTGCCCCAAAGTCTGTTTGACATTTTATTTTTGAGCATTTGCCCACCAAAAGGGTTTTTTTTGTTTTTTTTTAAAATTTAAAAAAAAAAAAATTCCCCACCAAAGTTACCACTTTACCTTTGCATTACGACTTCGGGGCATGTTAAAATATACCATGCAATTTTTCAACATTTTGTCAACTGTTCAAATTTCCCACACAATGAGTTTAAAACCCAAGGGCCCCGTGTGCAAACGCACACAGAACATCTTGCGCACATTTAAAACCCCCATTCTGCCTTTCAGAAGAGCAGGCCATCGGTCGGGTAGGAGCGTGACAAAATTATTTTTAAAATTTTTAAAAACCCAGCATCATACGGGTGTGTTTAGACCCAAACCCCCTGGGGGAAAAAAAAAAAATTATTGGGTAGGCGCTGCCTTGTGGCGACGCGCTCTCCCTGAGGAAACACCCCCGAATTTCACACAGAAAAAATCGCTGTGACAAAAGGGGTTAAAAGAAATAAATTCCCCTTTATTTTAATTTTTCCCTAGCGCCCGGCCCCACTGCTCAAAGAATTGGGGGGGGGGGTATGTATGTGTGGGAATTTTTTTTTAAACCCGTAGTTTTGTTATATTATTGCCCACCACCTGTACCAAGCTTTCTCTGCAGGGAAATTTGGGCTGTTCCCCCTGGGAAAAAAAATGTACACAGGGCTGCATGTAAAAGGACAGGAGGCTATTCCACCCCTACTGTGAAAAAAAGAAAAAAAAACGAAGTATAGGCTTTTAAAAATGGGGAAAATCTGAATACAGGCTTCGAAATACAGCTACCCGAAAACAGCTTCCCAAAAAAAAATCCAAAAAAAAAGATAAAAAAAAATATAACTAAAAAAAATTTTTTAAAAATCGAGTATAAACATAATGGGTATTAAAGGGGTACAGGCTTTTAAAAAATTTAGCAAAACCAAAAAAATAAAAAGCAAATATGAACATAAAGTAGGTTACAAAAATTTTTTTTTTAAAAAATTTGGGTCTTTCAATGGTTTAAAAGCAAAAAAATG
Source organism: Stramonita haemastoma (assembly GCA_030674155.1). Classification (NCBI taxonomy): domain Eukaryota; kingdom Metazoa; phylum Mollusca; class Gastropoda; order Neogastropoda; family Muricidae; genus Stramonita; species Stramonita haemastoma. Next base: position 8,660 of record JASPKP010009724.1, read on the forward strand.
CAGAAATTAAAAACGGGTTTTACTATGGGATGAATAATGACAGCATAAACTACACTACAGTATGAAAAAAGGGAAAAGGGCAAAAAAATTTTTAAAAAAAAAATTCCTGGACATTGACAAAAAATTTGGCAAACGGGCATTCTTAACTGATTGTTCGAACCACCCCAAAATGCTTGATTGAGGCCCCCCCAGTAACATTACATAAGTTTCACAATATTAATAATAATAAATTTTTAAAGCCACAATAGAGTAAAATGTGCAATTCCCTCCATTAAGAGGCTATTCACCTGCTAAACAAAAAGATTTTCATCTAGGTTTCCCAGCCTTCCCCTTTCTAAATTGCTGAGAAAATCAATATCAAAATCCAGAGTTTGCTCACTAAAAACCCACTCGATTTCCAAAAAGAGGCCATTTTTGAGGGGGTGGGAACAGATAATAAACTTCATTACTCGGAGCTTATATCACACTACCCTTTTCTTTCGCTACCTAAAATGAGGGTGGGTGTAGCGGGATTATTATAAAAATACTCCCTTTGGGTAAACGGGAGCCTAGCGGGGACTACGCAAAAAGAATTTTGGAGGAGACAAAAACCGAGACCCATTGAACGAACCAGAAAAATTTTGCGCACATTTTAAATCCTTTTCCCTTTTTCTCGCAAGAGAGGCCATCGGCGCCGGTGAGTAACAGGACATTTACAAAACGCATACACACGGGGGCTGGATGTAAAACACAAGAAGCTTTCCCTCATTTATTTAAAAATTTCAAAACAACTGGATACAGGACACTGGAATTAAGGCAGTGGATACATGGACTAGGAAATGCAGCAAGTGCATTAGGAAAACAAAATACTCCCCCTCACGCACGGGGACTGGATGTAAAAAAACACGATTTCTTATTTCCCTTATCCTCGATAAACAAAAAAAAACGTAAAATTCGGGAGGAACAGATGATGTTAAACCCGGGCGGATGCACAAACTTCTTGCACACAATTGAATCCCATTGTCATTCATAAGAGTACGCCATTACGTAATGGTAATGATGATTTTAAAGTATAACACACGGTGCTTATTCCTTATCCTCGGGATTGAAAAAATAAAAAAAATTCAACGGCCGCACAACGTTTATCAAAACAATGGACAGTCTAAGGGCCCAACAAACCATTTGCAGACCTACAGAAATAATACACAACACGGAGCACGTCTACATCCATATATAACATGGGGACGGAAATCCCCAGGGTCGAACTTGCGCTCGCAATTTGACGACCCGGTTTCGATACCAGTCGAGTAGATTTTTCTCCTGGGTTAACATCAGGCCCACTCCCTCTCCCCAAAAGTCCTTTTCCCGGAACAAAAAAAAACCC
>JASPKP010009725.1:0-2500 GCA_030674155.1 Stramonita haemastoma
CATAAACAAAAAAACCCAAAAACCAACAAAAAAAACAGCAACAAACAACAAAATAAAACCAAAAAAACCCCCAACACAAAATATTTTAGCTAAACATTGTTTCAACTCATAAAAAACAAAAAAACTAAAGGGGAACTAAAAAATAAAATAATAAAAAATTAATAATAAAAAAAATAATAATAAAATAATAATAATAATAATAACAACATAAAATAATTTAATAAAACAAAACAATAACAAAAATACAGAAAGTAAAAAAATTTTAAAGAAAATCAAACTATTTCCAACATTTGAAAAGACCCAGAATTTTTCCAAGGACACTTTTAAGCTAATACAACCCCCAGAGGACACACTTATTACCTATCTTTTGAAAAACTTGTCACATTTTAGAAAAAAAAAAACTTTTTTGTTTTTTCCTTTTTAAAAAACACACACTAATCCCATCGATACGTACTGTGGGGCACTTTCAATTTTCAGCTGATTTTGGTGAACAGACATTTCAGGGGCGCCTTTGGTTCGCGTGATACAAAAAAGTGGAAAAGATCTAAATACCACCAAAACTCAGAATCAAATTTTTTAGCTTTTACATTAAATTTTAAAGGGGTGGGTGGGGGTGTGTGTGTGTGAAGATTCTCTATCCAAAAGCGGTGTCCTGTACTGGTTAATGCTTTTAGCAATGAGAGGACAGTCTTCATGGTTTCACCAGAATATTTTTTTTTTATGAATCAGTCTTGAAGACTGTCTATAATCTTGCTAAAGTATTGATTTTAATTATCAGCCTAGTTCACTTACCACTTTGCAATGAAATCCTTGTCGTCAGTGCATAAGTGTTTTGAAAATCACAACAAACATAATTATTACACTCAGATGAGATAAAAGGAAATTAAAACGTGACCAATTCCACACCCAGTTTCAGTACAGTTTGAAAAAACCAGCAACTGCATTTTCTTTATTTCTATATTTATTTATTTATTTATCTATTTATTTATTTATTCTTTTATATCAAGGATAATGGAATAAGCACTCGTGTGCTTTTTTTTTGACATCCAGTCCCCCATGTGTACGCAGTTTTGTAAACCTTGTCATCTGTTCCCACCGCACACAATGGCCTACTCTTACGAAAGCGGAACAGGAGTTAACGTGTGCGCAAGATATTCTGTATGGTAAAACCAGCACATTCTAAGCTGATGCAATCTTAGATGACAAATTACATTACAAGTCTGCTTACTCCTGACCGCGTCACAATCCCGGTGAAAAACTGTTTTGCACTTTTTTATCGGGGGAAGCCAAATTTATTTCCTAAGACTCCTGTCTTGTGTCTTGACTTAGACTCCTGTTGCTTCGTATTAATTTCTTTGAGCTTTCAGCTTCGAGGGGCAATCTTAGGGACAGTTATTAGGGAGCATAGCTTGGAAACGAATCTATAAATAGCATGGGAAGACTTAGGACTTGAATTTAAGTTTCAAAAATTTCAAAGAGCTTCGGAATTTTATTTCTTGCAGAGAAATCTGCTTTGACTTTAAGTGGTATAAAAAAAAATCCAAATAAGTTTCTACGAATATTTAACGAAACACATGTGGTTATTTTGCATCCAAGAAGGTATATGATATATTGTTTACTGCTTTGCAAATGACGAGAATGTTCTGCCATGGTTTTATCAGGCCATTTTGCTATATCCCTTTTGAAGAAACAGTGTGTATGTGTACTCTTTAGTTTAATGTATGTTGACATAAGTGGTATTATTTATTCTTTATTTATTTTTTTTATATCGAGGAAATGGAATAAGCACTCATGTGCTTTTTTATATCTAGTCCCCGTGTGTATGCAGTTTTGTAAATCTTGTCATCGTATTAGACCAATGTGTATGATTCTCTTCAACTGTTGAGATATAGCGGCAGTTTATGTCATCATTTTGCTGTGGAAATGTTTGTCAACGGTGCAAGAACTTTTTTTTTGAAATCCCAGTGAATATATCACACAGAGATGTTGAAAAGATACTCTTGTTCTTCATGTGAATGATGCTATGCAGTCAACAAGGAAGTGAATTAAACGGAAGAGGACCGAGTTACCTCTTCATTTGAATAGGCAAAGGTAAAGTGTCCCATAACCTTTTGTGGTCGTAGTGGAACAAGGCATCACAGACCTCAGCTTTCTCTAGGGGCCAGCATATTTAGGGCGGCGCCCATCTCCTCTCCCTCGCTGCTCTACTTTCCCTGACTCTAAAGATGGCAGGCACCCATTTTACAGCTGGTGAACTGGGGGACTGTACTGAAGCCAAGGCGCACAAACGGTCACCCATCCAAAACTTGTAACCACGCTTGATGCTGCTTAACTTGACTTGGGAGATAGCGAGCGCTCTGACCACTGAGCTATCCCCCTCCCCCTTCATTTGAATACAGTTTGAAAAGAGTCAGCAACAGTTTGAAAAGACCCAGCAACAGTTTGAAAAGACCCAGCAACCGCAGGCTGCAACCGACACACTCTAAACTGACGTCATCTC
>JASPKP010009726.1:0-10020 GCA_030674155.1 Stramonita haemastoma
ACATTAATCCCTTGATCCCAAACCTCTTTCCTGTTTTCTTTTTTTTTTCTACCACTCAGCACCCCAGAAGTGTGAGTTTTGGTGCAACTGGAAACAGATTTCACACATACACACTTTTCCATTTTTCTGTTTTCATTGCACAGGTCCCAAAACACTGTTGGTTTTCTACAACAAACTGTTTGGGGCTTCTCCGAATGAACGACACAACAAACCCTCAACAAAGTTTGGGCCATACTGATGTCATTCGGGACCAGATGCTCCGCAGTTTCCGGGGAAAGGGGTGCTCACTTCTCTGCTGCAGCTGCTGCTGCTGACAACAGAAAAGAAAACCATTTCCACTCACATTAGGGAAACGTTCCAAAGTCTTCACACAATTTTTTTGGTGGCTGGATTGCTTGCTTTTTTTATATGAGATGGAAAGCTGCAAAAAACGAAATGTTACCTCCAGGTTTGTAGTTGAATTAGGTGGTTTTATTTTAAGTCTTTATCTCAGGCCTTCGTTTTCACATTTTAGAGAATCTCACTTCGGACAGTAGGTTTCCTGGATTCAGCATCAGGTTGTCCAGTCACATAGTCAAAAGGGCAGAACGTTTCAGGGAAAAAGGCCAGAATGGCAAGAGAAAACACTTGCCAAAAAAGGTCCTAGGTAAAGGTTGAACGCCAGTGAACAACTGCCCGCCATGTGTGCAAGGTATCTCTGATTCATTATGTTTTTAGACGATCTGCAGAAGAGAAAAAAATTTTTAAAATTTCTGAAAAGTTTTATTTTTTTTTTCTTTTTTTATTTTTTACCGTTGTATCACTTACAAAATCGAAGAATTGTGGTTATTGTGCATGCAGCAAAAAGAAGACTGATAGCTGGGGTGAGGGTGTAACTAAAAGTTTTTTAACATAACAGCCATGTACAGGTATCTGTTGTTGATGCAGGAGGTAACCTATGGGCCATTCAGCCATTTTACAGGGGATCTGTTGTTGATTGCAGGAGGGAACTTGATGGACATGTTCACCCCGTGTACAGGTGATCTGTTTTGAATCAGGGGGAAAACCCCCGTTTACCATGTACAAATGTCTGTTTTTGTTGCAGGTGGAACCTGAAGGACTGTTCAGCCATACCCCCCCCTGCATCTCGTGGCTTTGTTGGATTATCTGCCAGAATCACGAACTGTTATGTACACGCGGGGGTATGCCCTGAAAAAAAAAAAGTCTTTTTGGTGCTTGTGTTGCTGCTGTGATACATGATACTTTGGTGTGACCTGACTGATGTAGAGCATTGACTTGGCGCCTGAAAAGCCTTCTGTGTGCATCGTTTTCCTGCCTGTCATCATCAAAGAATCATATCCACAAAACACCCCAAAAAAGGGGTGGTGCTGCTGCAGCAGTTTTATCTTCCCTAAAGACTTTTGAAAAAAATCCGGTCGGACTGAATCTCAGAATTTTATAACGGGTTTTTTTTCCCAATTGGTTGGTCTTTAAAACTGCAAAGGCGATGTCATTTTGTTCCCAGGAATGTCCAGCTTAATATCTGAAATGTAAAAATTTAAGGCATAGCATCTATCAAAAAAAAACACATTTTAAAGGTAACCAATCGGGGTTTTTCTTTTTCTAACTTTGAAATTTATTCCGTACATGGTTTTGGGTTTGGGATTTTCACATAAATACAGTCTCCAATACAACTTTAAAAAAGTATACAATGAAAAAAAAAAAGAGCTTTCAAAAGAACACCTATCACTGTGTGACTGATTTGTTTACAGGGGGTAAAAAGAACAGACGCTTCAGCACTCTGGTTACATTTCTGCCCCACAGACATGGCACCCTTTTTACAGTGCCCCTGAATCACCTTTGACCTGAGGGGGGGCAGACCCGTTCTGCTCTCTGAACCCGACCGTGCTGATGGAGGACTGGCCCGATACCCAGGGCTCTCAGGACTCCCCAAACCACGTGAGTCCCTGCATCTTCTGCTTTTCTGGTCTTTTGGACTGTCTGCCTTGTGTCATGTCCATTTTGGGGGTCCCCTCGTTTTTTTCGGTCTTTGGACTGCTGCCTGTTGTCGTGTCCTAGTATTAGTCCCTGCATCTCCCCTTTTTTTCTGGGTCTTTGGGACGCTGCCGTGTGTCAGGTCCTAGAAAGGAGCCCTGCATCTGCTTTTCTGGTCTTTGGGGACTGTCTCCCTTTGGTGTCAGTGTCCTATATGTGATCCCTGCATCTGCTTTTCTGGTCTTTGGACTGTCTGCCGTGTGTCAGTGTCCTATATGTAGTCCCTGCAGCTGTTTTTTCTGTTTTTGGGGACTTCTGCCTGTGTTCATGTCCTAAAAGATAGAACAACGCTTTTTAAAATCATGGTACTAGGGGGAAGTTTTTCATCAAGCGGTATGAAACCCTCTTTTAACAACTGAGAGGAAAACATCAAAAAAAGAAAGTGTTGAATGAATACTGTTTTGTGCGCTCAGTTTTTTTTCTTTATGCAAAAGTCAATTTCAGCTTCATTATTTCGCCTGAAAACAGTTTGTATTTTATGACAGTTTGTTCTATATGTATTTCTCGGGGTGGTAATATTTTGCCATTTAAAAACCACCCCCTCCCCCTGTGAAAAAGTGAAAAACTGTTTTAAAGCAGTCTACAGAATGTACATTTAGGGGTTTTTTTCTTATTTCAAAAATTTTTTTCCATTTGTACAGATAGTTCTTGTCTTCAGGGGCAAAACAGACAGCCTGTGTTTTCAGTTCTCAGGGGCGTACAGACACATTGGGGGTTTTCAGTTCTCAGTGGGGTACGCAGCGTGTGTTTTCAGTTCTCAGGTGCAATACAGAAGCCTGTGTGTTTCATTTCTCAAACAACAGCGCTGTGTGTTTCAGTTCTCCCCTACGAAAAGCGCGTGTGTTTCATTTTCAGGGGGCGATACAGACAGGGTTTGTGTTTAGTTCGAGGGGGGAAACGACAGCGCTGGTGTTTCAGTTCTCAGGGCGATACAGACAGGCTGTGTTTTCAGTTCCAGGTGCGATACAGACACAATGTGTTTTCAAGTTTCTCAGTGCAATACAGACACCACGTGTTTTCTTTTCTCAGGTCAACAAAAAAGCGCGGGTTTCAGTTCCTAAAAGGTGCAATTACACTGTGTGTTTCAGCTTTTTCGGCCAACCAAAAAAAAAGTGAGGGGTGAACAGACCTCCGTGGCCGAACGGATCGGGGTGAGCGGGCTAGCAATGAACGCCAGCAGCATGACCGGCAGCGGGCCCGGGGGGGGCCGGTTCCTCAACACCCCCGGGGGAACGGGGCCATCAAAACCTGCAGCAGGGACTGCTAACCCCAAACAACCCTTCGGGATGTGAGGGAAATTTATTCATTTTTTTTTATTTTTTTTTTTTTATTCCTTTTATTTCGAGGATAATAGAATAAGCCCTCATTTTTTTTTTCATCCAGCCCCCCGTTGTAGCAGCTTTTGAAAAAAAATTGTCATCTGTTCCCAAACCCCCGGGCACACAAGGCCACCTAAAAAAGGGAAACAAATTTCAGTGTGCGCGTGTTTGTGAGAAATGGAGAGATTTTGTATTAGTATGGGATGGGAAAAAATTTAAATTTTAAAATTTGTTGTTTTATAAGGGGATTTTGTGGTGGAGGATGAAAGTTTTTGTAAATGGGGGTGGTGTAAAAAAATGGGGTTTTTTTTATTATTTTAAAAAGTAAAAAAAAATTTTATTTGGGTGTTAAGTAGGGGGTGTTTTTTAAATTTTAGTGCTTTTTTTTTCACATTTTTATTTTTTTTTTACTCTAGGTTTCCAATTCGCCTTTGGTTTTTAAACTGGTGAAAATTGCAGTTACCGAAAAAACTTTAAACTTTTTAACAAAGATTCCTTTGGCTAGAAACTCGAAGTTCACCAATTTGGGGAATTTAAAAAGCACCTTTCATCCACCATTAAATAGCGCATTCCAACTTTGGGCATGGGTCAAAAAACCCCGGAGAATCTTCAAAAAAAGTCATTATTTCCTACGGGATGAAAAGACATACTCTTCCAAAAAAAGGAACAGGTTTTTTTACGTTTTTTCACAGACAGGGTGTAAAAAAGAAATTTTTGGTGGTGGAAAAGGTGAAAACGGATGGTGATGAAATGATGGTGAGATAAAAATGAAATTTGTGGTGACGAAGAGATGGGGAAGACACTGATGTGGCAATAAAGAAGAATGATGTGAAGCAATGAAGGTTTATGAAATAACAAGACGACGACGGAAATGACAAAAATTCTGGGAGCAGACCTTTTAAAAAGGGAAGGTGATGGGGGGCAGGGGGACGGAAAAATTTTGATGCTGCGACGGAACCTGATAAAGGGATCCCAGCCTGGCCCCAGCAGCTGCCTTCCTGCACCTGTGCTCCACCAGGGCCCCTTTCCCCAAAGGACAAGCTCTTCCTCTATAAAAAACATCGGTATTCCCGGCCGCAGCACGCTACTCTCTACGCTCTCTTTTCCTCTCTGCCTGTTTTCTTTTTTTGTTTTTCTCCTTTCTCGTCTTCCTCTTCCTCTCTCTGTCTGCTCCGTCCTGTCTGTCTCTCTGTCTCTCTGTCTCTGTCTCTCCCCCCTCTTTCTCTCGTCTATTTGCCCGTCTCACCCTCTCTGTCTCTGTCTTCTCTCTCTGCTCTGTCTCTGTCAAATTTGTTTGCTTATTTTATTCTATTTTTGTTTTAGTCCTTTGAATAAAAAAGAAAGCAAAATTAAGATTTAGCTGGAAAAAATTGGTTTTTTTGCTGTAATTTTGTTATTTTTAGTGTCATCGTTTTTTTTGGGGGTTTTGTTTTTTGTTGTTTTACTGAACGTGTGTGTTGTGTGTTTGTGTGTTGCACTGGCGCCCCCAGCACATGTGCTTGCATACAAAACGTGGAAGCATGCTATGAGTAATGCATAATTACAGGGAAATGTCTTACCGGGCATGGAAACTAACCAATGTTGGACACAGAACAATGACAGGAAGCAGGGACTGTTTTTCAAAACCTCCAGACGCGGAGGAACGTTCTTGGAGCTCCAGAAATGCAAAAACGATCCCCTGCTGCAAAAACCCGGCTTATTTGACGTTCTTCTCGAATCGGCAAATACTGAAAAGGTTGTAAAAGGGCCTTAAAAAGACTTTTCGTCTAAAAATGATGTACACAAAGCACAGATCTTGAAGGGGTTGGGGGGGTTCTGGTTACTGCTGGTTATGTTGCCGTTACTGATCTAAGGGTCGGGGGGGGGGGGGGGGGGAGGGGGGGGGGGGGGGGGGGGATTTACTTGTACAGTATCAATCAATTTTTTTTCTCCTTGGACCAACATTTGTTTTGACCCCTTCCATTTTTTGGGAGAGTCTTTAAAGAGGTTCCACACTGAACACTTATATATACAGCTGATAGCAAACCTATTAAAAATTTTTGGAACTTGAAAGGCATGCATGTAAAAAGTAGGAACAAGATTTTTTTTTTAAATGTCTCATTAGTGCCGTCGAGACATCCCACTGAATTTGATACAAAAGGGTCATTTGAAAGATAGAGGGGGTTTTTTGGGGGGGGTCATGCAAAAGGTCCTGTCTTGAAGCCTGGGGCCAGTAAGTATTGGGTATCCAGTAGGACGGCCTGACATGAAAACAAAACAAGGCAGGGTATCAGGCTCACTGACCATGATGTGCCTGACATGCTATGGCAATTTTTTATTAAAATCATGCTGTTTTCTTTTTTTCTATCAGTTTTTTTTTTTAAATATATTTTTTTGATTTTAAATTTTTATTATTTTTTTTCTCACTTTAAAACTCTGTATTTCTTTTGGAAAATATTTTCCCCCATTGCTTTTGGTTTATGCTTTTCTTTTTTTGTTCTGTACTATAAAAAATATCTTTAAAAAGTGGGGGTTGAGATTCAAACTGGTTGCATGGTATGAAGAGTTATGAAATCAACGCTGATATCATCATTTTCCCTTGGAATTTTAGTTTGGACCATTGCTGTCAGCAAACATGACAACAACCTTTATTATGCTTGCCACCCCAAATCCATCTGATGACTACTACCGTTCCTGCTGGGGGCAGCATCGACCGACTTCACCAAAGCACAGCTGTGGCTATCAACTTTCTGAAACGCCCCAAGAAATCATGGGCTTCTTTGATGTTAACGTCTGACACTGCTGAAGGCTCATTTTTTTCCGACCTGAATTTGCAAGGCTGTTTCTTTTGAAAAAACACAGTTTGGTTTTCCCAAAACATTCTTTAGTGCATCAAAGGTTTGCTTTGAAAAAAAACAAATATTTGGGCTATCTCAATGATTTTGTCCCACCAAATATAATTAAATTCTGAATTTTTCTATATCAAAATTTTATTTAGATATAGACACAAATGACAGAGTTTTCATTTGTACAAGTCCTTTTGGGTTATAAGTGATCTAAAAAAAACAAAATTAAAAAAACAATGTCTATGTGGGTTCATTTTTTTAAGTTATTCTTTTTTCTTTTTTTTAAATCATAAAAATCTTTTAAAATTTGAGTAGACAATCATTGGTGGGGATGAGGCCCATCTGGAGCTAAAAGTTTCTAAAACTAAAGACCCTTTCCCATTGATTTCAGAAATCAAAACACACCCGAGAATACCATCATCCATAATGAAGAAATTGAAAACGTTTTTTTAAATACAAATATCTGGGGAAATGTTTTTGACCACAAGCTAAAATTTGGGGTGCTAACACTGACGCCATTTTCAAAAAGGGGCAACAACTGGGGTTTTTCTGGGAACACATACTTGTTCTTCTTTGTTGTTAATTAGGTTCTTTAGAGTTTATTTATGAAAACAAAAAGTAAATGGTTTTTTCATTGTAAATAGCGATAAAGCTTTCAAAATACTTTAAAAAACAAATTATGTTCAAACCCCTAAACATCTGTTCGATATAATCTTAATTTTCACTCCCTCTTATGTTTGCTCAAACAACGACAAAAAATTGTAGCAGAGAGATGGCCGAAATACGATAACACTGTTTTTTTAAATACAACAAAAACATGCTTTTACTTTTTCCCTCTAAAAATTTCTGTTTTGGAATAAACATGCGTAAGTCATTGTTCTTTGACCTGTCTGGTAAGTGACCTCAGATGAAGGGTTCCCTCCCTGTGGATTTTTTGGAAACGATCGGAGTTAAACCGCCTACCCCTTTATTCGCGCTGGCCCAGTCCCCCCCGGTTACACTCCCCGCCAATGGCAGAATGAGCCCTTTCTGGCTGGGCACCTGGAGCGTAGGGCAGGGCCCCGACAGAACCAAGGTAATCCACGATAAGAGCTCTTAAAGTGTTTTTTTTTATTGTATACAAGGGGGGAATTTCTCTGAGGTTTTTTATGAATCTGCTTCGGTTTTGAGGGCGTTGTTGAGGGGTATGCTGATTTGTAAAAAGAATTTGGGGGTGTATTTTTTTTTGGTGCAGACAAAAAAAAATTTTTGTTTTAAGTTCAGGGGGGAACTTTTCAAATTGAAGAAATGCGGGTGGTATTTAAATGAAGAATCAGAAAAATTAGTAAGTGTTGGTTGTGAACGGGGGTTTACTTTTTTGTGGCTGTTTTCCAGTTCCGCTGGAGCGTTTCACCACAACCCTGGGCCATTGATGACAGGGGGACCCATGAGGGGGGTGGGGGTGGTTTTCGACTGCCCCTGGTCTGTGAACGAAAACCCCTGGCTTTGCAGAGTCAAAACCTCCCCGGAAAATCTGGTTCGCTTGCCCACCCCTCCAGGATTTTCAGTCCCTTGGGTGGAGGGAGACATTTTGGACCCATGCGAAGAGCCTTGCAGGCTCCCAGATTTTTATCGAAGCCCTGCTACTGATGGAACAACTGCTCAAAGCCCCTGTTGCAATATGAGAAAGCTGCATGAAATGTTGAAGCTGCCCACTTCTTTAACACTACTGCACTTTTCCAGGCGTGTTTTGAAGGGCACCACAGAAGCAGGAACAAACTGTTTTAAAAACCTTTTCCTGCAGAGTTATTGTTGGTTTTGGGTTCTCCCCTGGGTGGCCAATGGTCTCAGTCTTTCGGCAGTCGAGGGCTGCAGCCACCCCCAGGGGTCTGATGACCATCCCCCCCATTTAATGCAGCAGCCTGTGGCCATGCTGAACCAATTTAACGTCAACCCATGGCAGAGGCAAAACCCCCTTTTTAATACTACCAGTGCTGAAAATCCATGAGCGGCCACCTAGGTGAAGGGCGCAGGGAAAGAGAAGGTGGAAGGGGGGGCGATGGGGTTCTGAACGAGATGATGGGTTCGGCTTGGCGAATGGAAACCATCTGGACCTGCTTCTTTGTTTCCCCCACCCCTCCTTTGTCAAACTGCTGAAAGCTGCTCTGCACCCAAACCCGATCTGGCCAGGCACTGGGGTCCATGCGCTCAGTCCTCTCAAGGGAAGGGCATGATGACAGCAGTTGTGGGGGGGATATGGTGGGGTAAGGTAAAGTGTAAAAAGGGAAATGGGGGGAAATTTGTGAACATTGCATTAAGGTCTGAAAAATTTTTCAGTGAGGTACATTCATGATTATCATTTGCTCTTGTAGGGGAAATTTCAACCCAAAAAAAAATGCTATTATCTAAAATCATGATAAGTTTTAAAAAAAAATTGTTACCACCCTGAGAACTTTACAGAACTTTTTGGTAGTAAACATTTTTAAAAAACCCGTGACACCTTTCCCCCTAACCGATCTTTGAAGGCAAGCCTGCCCTTTTATTTTTTTAGGGATTCACTAGAAATCAAGAATGCCCCAAAAAATAACTAGTGCATTGTCTCTGAGTAAGGACCATTTATTGCAACACCTTCCCGTAAATCAATTATCTATTTTTTTTCAAAAATTGCTTAAGTAACGTTTGGTCATTTCTTTGGAAATTCTCTAGCATATTTCCAAAAATTTCCTTTTTTGTTCCTTTTGGTTCTATCAGTCTATCCCATTTTTGCAGTAAACAAAGGGTTCTTTATTCTTCAACTAAAAATCCCCGGGATTGGTGAATAATAAAGTTGATAACTTTTTCCCTTTTTTGAGCATGATTTTTCATGTGCTGGTTTTTTTGCGTTCTGGGCCAGCTGGGGAAATGTGCATGCGTGAACTTTTTCATTTGGGATCTGGGTTCCCTGACGCTGGTTTTTGTGTGCACCATACTGTTTCCAAAAACCCATTTTAAAACCGTTCACAAAATCATATTCATGACTGGCTCTTTTTGCATTTGAAGTAAATCGACACAAAACACAGATCAAGAGGGATCACTTTTTGAAAAATCCATATTGGTTCATGTCATTCATTTAGTGTACGCTCACTTTATTTTTTGGGTTGTGGGCAGATGGGCCCCGGGGTCAGCCTGAGCCCCGACAGCCTCCATCGTTTTTGTGCTCCCCCCCATTTTCCCGGGTACTTCCTGGTGCCGGACAAAGCCAACATCACGGGGGTGCTGACCGTCTCTGCTCCCTCAACTTTACTCAGCGGCTGAGGAGCCAGTCACAACTTCATTGGACGCTTCACCAAAAAGGGGACAGGGGGGGGTTTGGGGGTTTTAGGCTTGGGGTGGAATGTAGAATGAACAGACTTTTACAATAATTAAGAGCCAAATTTTTTTTTTTACACACCCTTTGAAATTAAAAGAAAATTTGGAGAACGCTTCAGTTGGTGCCCTAGTGACCCGGGAAAAGGGGAAAAAAATGAAGAAAAGAGGGAGTCCGATGTGTTTGATTTCTTGATTTAATGATTTTATTTCTGTTTATTGGGTTCTTCACCCTTTTGAGATCTAATCATTGTACAAAGAAATAAAAAAGAGGCTGGGGCCTGAAAAAGAATCAAACACTTTAGTACATATCTATGAGATTTCCGGGGGGGGATGATGTGTTAAATGATCACATTAACAAACCCTAGGTAATTGCTAGAATAGAAACCCCGTTACTCTTTTTTTTCTTGGTATAGTCCTTGCTTTTGTTCTTTTGTCATTTTTTTTTTCCCCCTTTTTGTCCGTAAATCAGCAGGTAATAAACACATCAAGGGGTTTCATGTTTTTTTTTAAAATTT
>JASPKP010009727.1:0-10019 GCA_030674155.1 Stramonita haemastoma
AAAGGGACAAATGAAAAAAGAAAAAAAATTATGTTAGAATATAGTTGAAAAAAATGAATGGGGAAAAATTTAAAACCTGGGTAAAACTTTGTCCCTCAATTTTGGGGAAACCCTATTAAAGGTTTTAAAAAGGAGGTCTTTAAAGTTTGTTTCCAGAAAAGTGGTCAGTTTGGGCGGGATAAAAACCCCAAAGCTTTTGCAATGCCCTTTAAGGCTTTGCATTGCAAAAAAAATTTGGGGAAAATTTAAATGGCCAAACATATGGTTTATAGAGTTTGCAATTCCTCACTTGATAACATATTATTTTTGGGAAAAAAAGTAGTGGAGGAAAAAAAAGGGTATCCCCCAACTTCTAAAAACCATTTTGAAAATGATTTTTTAAAGTTTCCCACTATAATAAAAAAAAAAAAAAAAAAAAAAAACAAAGAAAAAAAAGAAAAGAAAAAAAAATAAATTTAGGTAAAAATGTCTTTCAGTGGCTTTTTTGTGGGCATTTTTTAGAAAGAACCATCCCTTTTGGCCTGACCTGATCATGTTTCGGGCTCCTGATGAGCCCTCGCAGAGGCCCCAGCAGGGGATTGAAGCTTCCCCCTGCTGTGGTCCCTTTTAACGGGAAAGCACTTTTCTAATTTTTTTAAAAGTGTAAATTGCATACAAAGGAATATTTGATTTTCCCTTTTGGGCCTTTTGAAGCGCCCTAAAAGACGATGAAAAAAAAGAGAAAGAAATTTTGCTTAGAATATATGTTAAAAAAAAATGAAAAAAGAGAAAAAAAAACCCAAGTAAAAACTTTGTGCCTTAATTTTGGGGTTTCCCTATTAAAGGATGCAAGGAGAAAATAAATTTTTGTACCCAAACCCAAGGGTTTCAGTCTTAGTGGATAAAAACCCGGCATTGTAATCCACTTTAAGTGCACGCATGGGCAAGAGAATTTTGGGGAAAAAAATGGTAAACTTGGATCCACTAGAGAGGGAAATTTCCCATTTAAGCATAAAAGTTTTAAATTGGGGAAAAAAGTAGTAGAGGAAAAACAAGTGCAGGTCCCAAACCCCCTTTTTTCTTTTTTAAAAAAGGGGCTTATCAAAGATTCAATATAATATTAAAAAAAAATTTAAAATTGGGAAAAAAAATTCTAGGGAATAATGTCCCTTTTAGTGGCCGCATTGTAGGGATTTTTTTGTAAGAAACAAAGTCTTTGGCCTGACCGGGCTCATTTTTGGTCCTTTAAGAGCTTTTCCAACAGAGGTCCCAGGGTGAATGAAATTTTTTTGTTGTAGCTTGCCAAAATTGCCCTCAAAAAAACAATCTACAATAGAAAGAGGACAGAAATATGATTGAAAAAATAAATTCCCAAAAAAAATGCTTGAATGATTAGAAAGCATTAAATCCCTTTTGTGCCTTGGGTTTGGGATTCATTTGGTTTTAAAAATACAAGTCAGGTCTAACCATCAAGCATATTAGGCCAAGTTTTTTGATTTAAAACTTGGGAAAAAAATGATCCAACCCTTGTGAAGAAGCCCAATTTCTGACACAGGCCAGAAAAAGTCGAAGGGAAAAATTCACACACAAAATTTTCCTCCACAAGAATCTGACATCCATTACAATTTTGGCCCCTCCAAAACTCTCTTGTTAAATACTTTTGGGGGGAGCTTCTCTTTGCTTGTTTGATATTTAAATGCCTTCCCCCCCTTTTTTTTTGCAGGGACGTTTTTGTTTATGTGACAGCTTGTTTGTAGGTGGGCCCATTCTTGAAAGGGGCCTTTAGTTTGGGGGGGCCCTTTTATTTTTTAAAGGGGTCCCCTTTTTTTTTTAGGGGTGCTCCCTTGTTGTAGGTGTCCTCTTGTTTGCAGGTGTCCTCTTTTTTTTTTTTGCAGGTATCCTATTGTTTGTAGGGGTTCTCTTGTTTGTTGGGGGGTCCTCTTGTTTGTAAATGTCCTCTTGTTTTTTTAGGTGCCATCGTTTGTTTGGTGTCCTATTTTTGTAGGGGTCCTTTGTTTGAAAGGGGTCCTATTGTTTGTAGGTGCCAACTTGTTTGTGGTTTTCCTTTTGTTTGTAGGGGCCCTTTTTGTTTGTTGGGTTTCCAAATTTTTTTGTAGGTGCAAAAATTGTTTTTTTTGTCCCATTTTTTGTTGGTGGGAAACTTGTTTGTTGGTTCCTATTTTTTTTCAGGTGGCACTTGTTTATAAGGGGGCAAAAGGTTTGTAGGGGTTTCCTGTTTTTTAGGGGTCCCGTTGTTGGTAGGGGGGTCCCCCATTGTTTTTAGGTGTCCTCTTGTTTTTAGGTGTTTTTTGTTTTTTAAGAGGGATCTTGTTTTTGTGGGTGTCCTCGTTTTTTTCCCAGGGGAAACTTCCAAAAGTGATTCCAAAAATCCCTTTTCCCTTTCAGCAAACATGACACTCCATCTCATTTCTTACCCACAAAACGAGCAAAAATTGGGGGATTATTTGGCCCCCATGTGTAAAATTGCTCTGCTCTTTGTACTTTTTCTGTTTTTTCTCGTTGTTGGGTTTTGCTTTTTTCTCGGGCTTGTTGCCTCCTTTTTGTGACAATTTCAGCCCCTTTCTGGCCAAACTGTTGTAAGGGAAGCAGTTTTTCCCTCGTATGGTTTTAAAATTTGTGAGTTGGGCGGTTTTGTTTTCTTTTTAAAAATAAGTTGAAAACAATGGGTGGATGGCTTTTTTTTAATTATTTCCCTTTTGGGCAGTTTTTTAAAGTGAAAGTTTGTAAAGTATGTAAGTATGTATGTATGTATGTATGTATGTTGTATGTTTGTAAGTATGTATGTATGTATGTATTTTATGTATGTATGTAGGGATGTAAAGTGTTTTTGTATCTCTCTCTCTCCCCCTCTCTTCTTTTCTCTCCCCCTCTCCCCTCATCTCTCTTCTCCTTTTCTCCTCTCCTCCTCTCTCTCTCTCTCCTCTCTCTATATAAAATATAAACCCTACATAAATGCCTTTCATAAATGCATACATAAAAAATTTTTAAAATATAACATTTCACAAATATTCGTACATAAATGTATATTAAAATATATATTTGATACAAATATATATTTTATAATATATTTATATATATATATATATTAAATATAAATTTTTAGGTTGAAAAGATAGATTGTAGATAGAAAAGATAGATAGATAGATATTAGTAATAGATAGATAGATAGATGATAGATTTTCTGTTTTGCTCGGGGAAATTTTTAAAACCCCATTGGCTTTTTTACGATGTAAAACGGGGCCAGTGTTGGTCAGAACTTGGCAAGAACTTGGGCCTTGAAAGGAACACTAAAATCTGTCATAATCTTTTCCCATAACATTGTAAAAACCCAAAGAAGTTTGTTTATCTTTCGTGATTAAAAAGGGAAAATTTTTGGTTTTTTCCCAAAACTGGGGAAAGGTTTGGGGGGTTTAAATAACAATGGGCCCTCGTTTTTTAGGTCCAGGTGCCCGACACCTCAGCTTCTCCAGTGGCCGAAAGTTTTAAAGGGGAGCCCCCCATCTCATCTCCCTTTTTGCTTAAAAAAAGCCTTCCCCTGACCCTTTAAAGGGGGATGGAAACCTTTTTTTACGGCTGGGGGAACAGGGGAAATGTACTGAAGCCCAAGGGATGGGAAAAAGGTTTACCCATCCCTCTTGGGAACCACTCTCAGTGCTGCTTAAAACCTTAGCTTGGGGGGAAAAGGGGGGCTCTTTCCATGGGGCCCCCCTGTCCTCACTTTTGCCCCATGGGGCGGTCCAGTCAAACAAGACCCAAAAACAAAATTTAGATTTAAATTTATACCACATCACTTCGCACATACCTTTAAAATTCATTTTAAACATTGCTAGAGGAATAAAAGTTGTTGGACCATTATGTTTTGGTGTTTTTTTTCGAATGAAGCAGGTGTTTAAAACTTGCTCTGGACGGCTTAGACGGGCTTAACGACAAAAAAGGGGGAAAAAAGAGGCAGACAGAGAAAACAAATGGGGAAAGGGAATGCCCGAAGTGGAATGGTCTTTAGTGTTTTAAAATGAAATTGTACGGAAACGAAAACCAAATAGGAAGCTGGTTGCAAAATCTTCAATGGTGCCCCCCAAAGGTAAACCCAACTATAGGATAGACGAAGGGTGAAGTTTTTTAAAACACGGGGAAACATAACCGAAAACAATGCTCGCATTTTCCCCTCATGAAAAAGGCTTTCAAATTTCCAAAAAAAAAACAAATTCGACAGTTTTGAAGTTTTTGTCTGGGCATAGCCACACCCGCTGCCTATGTCGGGGAAACACCAAACCCCCCTCCATTTCCATTTAAACTATCCCCTGAACAATCAACACTTCCCCTTAAAAAACCCAAAAAAAAATTTCCCCCCCCTACAGTGGTTCTGAGGAAAAGAAAAAGGGCACAATTGGGATTAACCCCCCCCCCCCAAAAACCCCAAAAATTTAATGACCACAGTAAGTGGGCAGTTGGCCAAATGTTGAATTTAAAAGGGTGGATCATTTAAAAAAAAAAGGGGGGAGATAATCTTCCCGGAAAAAATGACGGCAGAGAGTTTCTTTTTGCTTTTATAAAGGGGATTGTTACGGGGTTTTAGAGCACTTGCTTTTCCCCCAAGCTAAGGTTAAAACAAAATAATTTAGGTTTCCCCCGGGGTTTTGGGGACCGTTTGCATGCCTTTTGGTTTTTGTACAACCCCCGGTTAAAACTACTGTAAATGGGGGACCCCTTTCCAAACTTTAGGGTCAGGGGGAAAATAAAGCAGGAAGGGGGACGAGGTTTGGGGCCGCTAACAATTAAAACTGGGCCCCTGGAAAATTGGGGTTCTCAAGGCCCCCTTGTCCTCCCAAAATTTTTCAATTCATTTTTATTTATTTTACATCGAGGAAAATTGGAAAGCGCACTTCCCTACCTTTTTTTTACATCCTTTCCCCCTTTTGCGTGCAGTTTTTGTAAATCTTGTTGGGCCCAGGTTTTGGGCACCTTTTCCTATTCCCCTTTCTCAACCCAAACAGTGATGCTGTTGGCAAAAAACGCTGTTAAAAGCCCCTACAGAGCTGCCCCTTGCCGTTTTTTGATGGCATGGGAACAAAGCATTAAAAAACAAAACGTACAGAAAATGTCAAATTTTTTGGTCGATTTCCTCCGAAAAGTCAACAATTGATGGCTTTTCTTCTCCGAAAAGTTTGAGATGCAACCACTTTTGGATCTTCAGCATCCTCCCCAGGGACAGAACCCCTTTTTTGCCACCCCCTAAAGCTTTTCACTGTCTGAAAAAAATGGGAAATTGCAGCCAAAAGGGTGACCTCCTTCCAAAACCCGCTATTCCCCTTCACCAAAAAATTCACCACCACACACAACACACACACACACAAAACACAAAAACAAAAAAACACACAAAAACAAAAACCACACACAAAATGAAGATTGGGGGGAAAGAGGGTAAACCTAAATTGCAAAAAATTGTGCTGGCCAAATTTTTTGCCCAGTTGGAATTTTTTTTTTTGAGAGTTTTTATCAGGGGTGACTTCACTCTCCCCAAAAGTCCTTTGGATGAGAAATTATAAAAAAAAAGGCCCGTGTCGGACGCACACAGAACATCTTGCGCACACTTTAAAACCTTTCTCCCTTTTTTGTAAAAAGTAGGCCGTTGTGGGGCTGGTGGGAGCGATGACAAATTTTTTCAAAACTTTTAAAACCCAAAAACCCCGGGGACTGGATGTAAAAAAAAACAATGAGTGCTTATGTATTATCCCGATATAAAAGGGGAAAAAAAATGAATTTAAAAAAAAAAATAAAACATAAAAACACCAAAACACACGCAAAGAACAGTACACCTACCCTCATTAAATTTAAACGACTGCTTTTTGGATCATTTTAATTGCTAAAAAAAACAAAAAACAAAAACAACAAAAAAAAAAATTTAAAAACCCAAACGTGAATAGTTTGGGAATCCTCTGCAAAAATTTTGGGAAAGCTTGACTCATGTATCCTTAAAATTGGGGGGCCTTTTCCAATTTATTTACAAGACTGGGTTTTTAAAAAATTCAAATTTATACCTGGTATTTAACATTCATTTATACCCCTTTTATTTAATTTTTTTTATGCACTCCCCCACCGCTCTTTTTTTTTTTTTGGCCCTTTTTTTCACTCTGTTTTTTCTTTGGCCAATTTCAATTCTGCCCTAAATCTACTCAATTTTAAAAAATTTATATATATCAAAATATACTGTATATTGTATTGCCCTTTTAAGGGGGATGAAAAAAAGGGGTTTTTGACTTAACTTTGGACTATTGTTATTTTTGTTTGAGGGTTTTGTTTCCAAAATACATCACACACAAAACCCCCAAAAACCCCCACACACAAACCACACAAAACACACACACACACACACACCAAAAACACACAAATGGGAAATACTGCTGGAATTTTTTAAAATTTTAAGGGGAAATTTTTAAAGGGGAAACCGGTTTTTTTTAAATTGTTTTGGGTGCCAAAAAAGGTTTTTTGGGGATGTAAAACTTTTCTTTGGTATGTTTTTTAAACAAAGATTAGTAGATATGTTAATTTTAAGAAAAGGGATGGGGGGCCCATTTAAAAGATAAAGAAGGTTTTGACCTTTACGATCATTTAAAAGTATTTTTGTAAAAAGAGCGTATATAAACTCTTTGATGTTTACTCTTTCGGGGGTTTGCAATCACACAAAACAAAGATTTAAAAAGTTTTTAAAAACCCCTTTAAAATTTAAAGTATATAGATTTAAAATGAGAAAAAGATGGAGAAAAAAAGTTCCTTTTTGTAAAAAAAAAGTTGAAAAAGAAGCCCACTTTCTTTGGGGAAAGTTTTCATATACAAATGGCTTAAAAAGAAAAAATTTTTTTTTGTTTAGTGTATCAACGTACCTTTTTCCCCATTGTTCAAAGCCCAAAAATTTTATGATACAGGGACAGTTTTTCAAAAAAGGGCCCAAAGCTAAATTTAAGGGTGTATTTTAAAAAAAGTTTCGTTTCGTTAAAGTAATTGGTGTGAAATTTTCCCCAATTTTCCCCCAAACAACAACCCTTTTTTGGGTTTTGGGTTTTGTTAAAAGTCATAATCATGATTTAGAAAAACGGGGGTGTTTTTTCTTATTTGGTTTAGTTTAAAGAATTTAAAAACCTTTTTTTGCATTTTTCATTTTTCCGTTATATGAATGAACAATTTTAAAAACATCCCAAGGGCCCCCGAAATGTATTGTGGTTTCCCTTCCAATTTACAAATTAAAAAATTTCATGTTTTATGTTCCCTTTTTCTCTTTCCTCTCCCCTCTCTCCCCTCTTCTCCTCTCCTCTCTCTTCTCTCCCTCTCTCCTCTTCCTTTTTCTCTCTCTCTTTCTGGGTTTGCCAAGGCAAAGCAGTTTAGATTAAACCTTTTAGGGCCACAGACAGATAAAGCAAAAAACAAATTTTGGCTTTTTTTTCAAACCAAACAAAAACCGCAAACGAATTGTAAAGTCGCTGAGAGGCGTTTTACAAAATTTTGGGGACTTTTAAAACCCAAATTTATCGAGGTAAATAAATTTAAAACAAAAGAGTTTTCACACGGCTACAAATTATCCCAAAACATTATTTGCAAAAACTATTTCATTTCTTTACACCCGGTTTTCCCTTTTTCCCGCAAATTTGTTTGGTTTTACCCCATCAAAAAGGGTGGAGAATACCTAACTACAGTGATGAAAGTCTTTTTCAAGTGGGTTAAACCCAACCTTTGGGAGGGGAAAAGTCCCAAAAAACCCCCCCCAAAAAAAAAAAAGGGGGAAAAAAAAAAAAAAACCTTTTTAAAAAAAAAAAAAAAAAAGGGGAAAAAAAAAAACCCCGAAAAAAAAAGGAGGTTTTAAAAAAAAACCCCCCCAAAAAAAAAAAAAAAAAAGGGAAAAACCCCAAAAAGGGCCCCAAAAAAAATTTAAAAAAAAAATTTTTTAAAAAAAAAAAAAAAAAAAAAATTTCCCCAAAAAAAAAAAAAAAAAATTAAAAAAAAAAAAAGGGGAAAAAAAAAAAAAATTAAAAACCCAAAAAACCCCCCAAAAAAAAAAAAAAAAAAACCCCCCCCCAAAAAAAAAAAAACCCCTTAAAAACCCCCAAAAAAAAAAAAAAAAAAAACAAAATTTTTTTTTTTTTTTCCCCCCCTTTGCCCCTTTTTTTTCCCCCCAAAACAAAAAAAAAAAAACCCAAAAAACCCCAAAAAAAAAAACAAAAATCAAAAAATTTTTTTAAAACCAAAAAAAGGGACCCCTTTAAACCCCCCCAAAACCCCCAAAAAAACCCCCCCAAACCCCCCCCCCCCCCCCCTTTCCCCCCCACCCCCCCCCAAACCCAAACCCCCCCCCCCCCCCCCCCCCTTTTTTTAACCCCCCCCCCCCCAAAAAACCCCCCCCCCTTCCCCCCCCTTTTTTGGGGCCCCCCCCCCCCCCCCCCCCCACCCCCCCCCCTGCCCCAAAAAAACTTGGGGGAAACCCCCCCACCCCCCCCCCCCCCCCCCCCCCCCCCCCCCCCGGGCCCCCCCCCCAAAAACCCCCCCCCCCCCCCCCAAAAAAAACCCCCCCCCCCCAAAACCCCCCCCCCCCCCAACCCCCCTTTTTCCCCCCCCCCCCCCCCCCCCCCCCCCCCCCCCCCCCCCCCCCCCCCCCCCCCCCCCCCTTTTTTTAAAGGGGCCCCCCCCCTCCCCCCCCCCCCCCCCCAAAAACCCCCCCCCCCCCCCCCCCCCCCCCCCCCCCCCCCCCCCCCCCCCCCCCCCCCCCCCCCCCCCCCCCCCCAAAAAAAACCCCAAAAACCCCCCCCCTTTTTTTCCCCCCCCCCCCCCCCCAAAAACCCCCCCTTTCCCCCCCCCCCCCCCAAAATTTTTTCCCCCCCCCCCCCCCCCCCCCCCCCCCAAAAACCCCCCCCCCCCCCCCCCCCCCCTTTTTCCCCCCCCCCCCCCCCCCCCCCCCCGGGCCCCCCCCCCCCCCCCCCCCCTTTTTCCCCCCCCCCCCCCCCCCCCCCCCCCCCAAAACCCGGGGGCCCCCCCCCAAACCCCCTTTTTCCCCCCCCCCCCCCCCCCCCCCCCCCCCCCCCCTTTTTTCCCCCCCCCCCCCCCAAAAAACCCCCCCCCCCCCCCCCCCCCCCCTTCCCCCCCCCCCCCAAACCCCCCCCCCCCCCCCTCCCCCCCTTTTTCCCCCCCCCAAAAACCCCCCCCCCCCCCCTTTTTCCCCCCCCCCCCCCAAAACCCCCCCCCCCCCCCCCCCCCCCCCCCCCCCCCCCCAAAAACCCCCCCCCCCCCCCCCCCCCCCCCCCCCCCCCCCCCCCTTTTTTCCCCCCCCCCCTTTTTTTCCCCCCCCCCCCCCCCCCCCCCCCCCCCCCCCCCCCCCCCCCCCCCCCCCCCCCCCCCCCCCCCCCCCTTTTTCCCCCCCCTTTTTTCCCCCCCCCCCCCCCAAAACCCCAAAAACCCCCCCCCCCCCCCCCCCCCCCCCCGGGGGCCCCCCCCCCCCCCCCCCCCCCCCCCCCCCCTTTTTTTCCCCCCCCCCCCCCCCCCCCCCCTTTTCCCCCCCCCCAAAAAAACCCCCCCCCCCCCCCCCCCCCCCCCCCCCACCCCCCCCCCCCCCCCCCCCCCCCCCCCCCCCCCCCCCCCCCCCCCCCCCCCCCCCCCCCCCCCCCCCCCCCCCCAAAAACCCCCCCCCCCCAAAAAACCCCCCCCCCCCCCCCCCCCCCCCCCCCGGGGCCCCCCCCTTTTTCCCCCCCCCCCCCCCCCCCCCCTTTTCCCCCCCCCCCCCCCCAAAACCCCCCCCCCAAAAAACCCCCCCCCAACCCCCCCCCCCCCCCCCCCCCCCCCCCCCCCCCCCCCCCCCCCTTTTTCCCCCCCCCCCCCCCCCCCCCCCCCCCCCCCCCCCCCCCCCCTTTTCCCCCCCCCCCCCCCCCCCCCCCCCCCCCCCCCCCCCCCCCCCCCCCCCCCCCCCCCCCCCCCCCCCCCCAAAAACCCCCCCCCCCCCCCCCCCCCCCCCCCCCCCCCCCCCCCCCAACCCCCCCCCC
>JASPKP010009728.1:0-10018 GCA_030674155.1 Stramonita haemastoma
CAGAGGAAAAAACCCCTTTTAATGGGGGTTAAAACCCCGGGCAGACTCACCGCAAAAAATGCATTTTCTTTTCCCCTGGGGACCCCCTCCCCCCAACCCCAAAAAAAACCAAAAACAAGCGTTGTTAAGGGGGATAATCAAAAAAAAATTTTAAGGAAAACCCCCCTTAAAACCCCAAAAAAGTTTTGAAAATTTTTTTTACCAATAGTGTGGTGTGGGTTTTTTGTGTGTTTTGTGTTTTTTGTGTGTGGGGTTTTGTGTGGGGTGTGGTGGTGGGGTTTTTGTTTAAATTTTTTTTTTAAAGTTTTTTTAAAAAAATTTTGAAATTTGACAGAAATGAGGGGGAGAGAGGGGGAAAACAGGGAAAGACAGAAAGGGGGGAAGGGTTGGGGGGAAAAAGTCCAGGGGAGGAGGGGTAGTTGGGCAATGTATGGAAGTGGAATTTCGGGGGGTCAAAAAGGGCCCCCAGTGGATTTTAAAAAAAAAAAAAACCCCCTTTAAATTTTTTACCCAATAAACTCCCAAAACAAAAAAAAAAGCGTTCTAACAATTCCCAAAAAAAGTAATTCCCCAAAAAAAAAAGTTAGGGAAAATTTCCCTTTGGGAAAAAAAAAAGTCCCCCCCCCCCCCCCCCCCCCCAAAAACCCCAAAACCAAAAAAGAAAAAATAATTTTTTGAAAAAAAAAAAAGAAAAAAAAAAAAAAACCCCCCCCACCCCCAACAAAAACACAAAAAAAAAAAAACAAAAAGAAAAAAAGAAACCCCAAACCCCCCAAAAAAAAAACCCAGAAAACCCCAAAAATAGGGGGAATTTCCCCCAGCAACAACGGGGAACAAATCACCCCCCCCCCTTCCCCAAAAAAAAAAAAAGAAAAGGTTTTTCAAAAAATCCGTGAAAAGGGTGGGGTTTGTGTGTTTTGTGTTTGGGTTTCCCGGGTGCTTTTAAAACAGGGCTTAAAATTTTTAAGGTTTTTTTTTAATTGGTTTAAATTTTTAAAGGGAGGCCCCCATAAGACAAAAAAAAACAAAAAGGAAGGGTTTGAAGAAAAACAAAAAAAAAACCCCCAAAACCCCCCAAGCAAAACGTTCCCCCTGGGAAAAAACCCTGCCCAAAATTTTTCCCGAAAACTTTTCGAAGTTTTTTAAAATTTCCAAAAGGGTTTAGGTAAGTTTTTTTTTTTTTTTTTTTTTTTTTTTAACCCATGGGCCCCATAAAGCTCGGGGGTTTTTTAAGAAACGAGAAAAATCAGCAGAAACCCGGCTAGTAGGAAAAACCTTTTTTCATGGTTTAAATTAAAAAGTAAAAAAGTTTTTTTTGGGCAAAGCCCGGGATTTATAGGTAATTTTTTGGATTGTTTTTTTTTTTGGGGCAAGTATTAAAAAGTCGGTGGACTCCATTTAGGTTAGTAGTTCCAAAAAGTTTTTTGTTTTCTTTTTGGTTTTTCCCTTTTTTTGTTTTTTTTTTAATTTTTCTTTTTTTTGGCTTTTTTTTGGGTTTTTTGTTTTGGGGTTTGGGTTTTTTTTTCCCTTTTGGTGTGGGTTTTTTTGGGTGTTTTTTTTTTTTTTTGGGTTTAAAGGCTTGGGGGTTTTGACAGGCCCGTTTTTTTTCCCATTTTAAAGGAAAACATTTGATTGGGGGGTGTGTTAAAAAAACCCCCCCGGCAGTGTTTGTTGTTTTTTGTTTTTTTTTGGGGTATAATTTTGGGGTCCCCTTTTTTTCCGGGCAAATTTGGCCCCCCCTTTTTAAAAAAAAGAACTGGGTTTTTGGGCGTGTCCCAAAATGTTTTTTTTTGTTTACAAAACTTCGGTGTGCCCATGGCTCGGGTCGGGGGGCTATGTTTGAAACCCCAAAAACCCCCCAACCCCTTTAGGGTTTCCCCCAAGGGGTGAAAAATTTTTAAAGACCCCCTTTTTTGGGGGTTCCACCCGGGGCAACCATTTTAATTTCCCCGGGGGAATCTGAATTTTTCCATTGTATGAGGGAAAGGATATATTCGGGCTCTAAGGAAAAGGGGTTTTATTAAGAAAAACGGGGTTTTTGGGGTTTTTCTCATTTTATTTTGTGGTGATAGGGGTTTTCCCCCCCAAAGCGGTGCCCCTTTGGGGACCCTTAGGGGTTTACCGGGGGGTGATACAACCCAAGGGAGTAAAGTTTTTTACCCCGTTTTTGGGGGTTTTTTGCCCTTTAAAATTTAATTTAAAAAAGTCGAGATGACCCCCCCCCCCTTGGCCGTGGGGTCGGTAAAATATAAACAAAAGAGGGGTTTGGGTTTTTTTCTCCAAAGGGCCCCCGATTTATAGTTCATTCCAAGGACTTTTGGGGGGGTTTGGGGTCGCACTGAATTTAAATTTTCCGGGGGGGGGAAAGGTCTAACCCTGGGGGTACCCCTCCGTTGTTTTTTTAAATTTTTCCCCTTTAAATTTTAGCCCCTTTTTTTTTTATTTCCGATTTGAATCAGTATTGACTAGCTTTTATCTAAAGCTGCTTTTGGTGCTGATGTGTATCGGTGGTTGTAGGGCCGGGCAGCAAACAAACCCACACCCCAAAAACCCCCGCCGGCCGCAGACACACGCACCCACCACACTAAACAAACCACTTTACCAAACACAACGCCCCACTTCCCCCCACACTCATCTATCACTACTCCTCACTCCTCGGCACACAAGCACAGCTCCAAACACAACCCCCCACAACAACCACACCACAAACACAAACACAACAACAAAAAACACAAACACCAACCCACACACCACCGGGGACGGGGCCGACGAAAACCACACTCAAACCAACAAATCCCCACCAAAACAACAAACAACACACACAACACAAACCCCCAACAACACACACACACACAATATTTTTTTTGCCCTTTTGCAGTGAGGGGGGGGAAAGTTTATCTCCCAGGAGGACGCGCAATGCGCCCCCGTGTTTCTATTTGGAAACCTGGAATTGTGAGCTTTTTCCTTTGGTAGTGGTCGAAAAAACCCCTTTTGATACACTTCCCCCTTACGGTGAAAGAAATTTTATGAAACCCTCCTTTATAGAGGTCAATTTAAATGATGGGGGCCCCCCGTTCCCCAGGGTTTTTCGTGGTACATCAAAAAATTTTTTGCCATTGTTACAATGGTTAGGTGCATGAAAGAACCCCCAAATGGGGATTTGGTTTTGTAAAAATTTTTTCAGGGGGACGGTTTTGCGTAGATTGCTGACGGGGAGCCTCCTTCAAGGGGGGAAAGACCAATAGGATTTTTGTTTTGTAAAGTGTTTTTTGGGGTATGGTTCGCTAAATAGTGGCCAGGTAGCGTACCCGGGGCCAGACGGTTTGGGGGGGTGGGGATGTGTGGGGTGGTAAGTAATTTTTTCCCGTGAGGGAGGCCAACGCAGGCGCGGTTTTTTGTGTCACCCTTTTGAATTTCGAGGGTTTTTTTTTGGGAGGTCGAAAAAAAAACCCCCCTTTTCCCGTTGATTCGTATTTTGGGAAGGCTTTTAAGAACAAAAAACAAAAAAAACACACCCACACACATACCAAAACACCACCACAAACATTTTTACAACGAAATTTTGGTGTCCCCCAATTTGGGGGCGGCTTTTTTTGTGGGGGGGCTTAAAAAGGGAAAATTTTCCCTAAAACCCATGAGGTGGGGACCAAGGACGGACCCCCCCTTTCGGGGGGGGTTGAAGGGGGCCATTTCCCCCCCTCCCTGCTTTCCCCTTCCTGACCCTTAAAGAGGGGGAGGTCCCATTTCCTGGGGGATGGGGGACTTTAAAAAAAACCCAAAGGGCCAAACGGCCCCATCCCCCTTGTAACCCCGCTAACTGTAAACCCTTTTTTTACCCAGGGAAAGCGGGCCTGCCAGAGTTCCCCTCCCCCTTTGGGTTTAAAAAGTTTCCAAATTTATTGCAGGCTACCTACCCACCCACCACCCCCTGTTTTGGATGAAAGGCCCCCCCTCAGGTTAAGGGGTGACAAACGTTGGAGTTCCCGCACCAATTGCAATGTTTGGGGGGGAATTCCTGATTTTACCTGAAAAAAAAGGAGGTTCTTCTTTCCTCTCTCTTTTCTCTCTCTCTCCCCCTTTTTCTCTTTTCTCTCTTCTTCTCTCCCCAACCAAACACACTCCTCTCTCTCAACACCACAACACAACCCAAAACACACAAAAAATAAAAAATAATTTTATATATTAATATATAATTTAAATTTTGGTTTTTGTGTGTGTGGTGTGGTGGTGGTGTTGTATTTTTGTAACATTAATATAAAAATTTTTATTAAACATATTTTAAAGATAACTATTTTAAAAAATTATAAATAATAATATAAACAATAAAATTTTAAACTTTAAAAAAAATATAATATAAAATATATATATATATATGCATACGTGGTGTTTTGGGGTGTGGTGGTGTGTGTGGTGTGTGTGGGGTGTTGGTGTGTTGGTTTTTGTTAATTTTAAAGTTGCCCCAAAAAGGTATTAGCGGGGGAGAGGGGGGAGGGGGCGGGTGATGAGTGGAGATGAGGGTACAAAGTAAAGAGATTGTGATGGTACGGGGGGAAAAAGGAAAAAAAATAGAAAATCTGTGTAAAAATACAAAAAAGCAAAAAAAGGCAAAGAAACACAAAAAGAAACAAATAGAACAACAAAAAACTTGCTAAAGGCAAACCTAACATTTGCGAATCATTTTGTACCAATACTTAACGACGCATTGTCATATTTTAAAAAATGAAGCTAGGGGGATGATCAGAGAAAAACGCTTCTAAAGAACCCCTTGTATTGTAAGCCCTCGTGTGGGATTTTTTTAAAATGATGGTAGGAATTTTTTTAAGCCTGGCATAATACAGAACTTTATTTAAAAGTTTTTATAGTTACATTGTTTTTTTGTTGTTTTTTTTTTTTTTTTTTTAAAAAACTTTGTCGAAAGCTTTATTTCAATCTAAAATTAGAGAAACATTTTTTTCTGGTACAAGATTTTCGATAACCGTACTGATAAAAAGAATTTCTCAAAATTAGAATAAACAATTATATGGGGAAATCCGTCTTCCCTGTTTTTTTTTAAACCGTTTCCCAGCAAATATTTTGAGCATGAAAACCCTATGAAGGAAAGAGGAACATGTCGACAGTAGAACAGCAAAAATGATTTGTGATGTTTTGGTTTTTTGTCAACTTTCATTACCATAAACCCAGTGGGGGAAACCCAGAAGAAAGAAATTTTGATCCTCTAGAATTAAAAAGTGTCAAAATGATTGATTTCAGTTATTCGATTGCCTAGCATTAGATTCTGAGTTCCCAAGTTATGTAAAAAGATTTAGAGTCAACACAGAGAAAACCCTGCAAAAGGTTTTGGGGAAAAACAAGCAGGAAAAAAAAAAGCTAAAAAATCTGTAAGTTCAGCTTAAAAATGGAAGATGTTTGTGATATAAAAGGATTTTTAAATTTAAATTTGGGGAATAAGGGAAAGCAGCCCCCTGTTCCCTTATTTTCAAAAGGATCCATCTGTGAAAACTTTAACAGAGAAGGGTAGTGTTTCAGATGCACCTTTACATACGAAAAAAGAAATAAGCTATGTCTTTTTTTTTAAAAAGTAAATAATTGATAAAAAAATTTCCCCTCTGAAGTTCCCTTTTGGACAAGGTGATAAAGGAGGGGTGAATTTTGCCATTCTTTTAAAATTTATTTTTAGTCTTTGAGAAGACCCGCGTGAAGTATCAAATTTTTAGCAAGAGAAGAAATATTTTTTTTCTCTTTTGGGAAATCGAGAGATTGGGGTTTTGTTTCCAATGC
Organism: Stramonita haemastoma; assembly: GCA_030674155.1. Lineage (NCBI taxonomy): Eukaryota > Metazoa > Mollusca > Gastropoda > Neogastropoda > Muricidae > Stramonita > Stramonita haemastoma. The sequence continues at coordinate 5,779 of JASPKP010009728.1, forward strand.
AATATTGTTTTCAATAGTTTAATTTCCCAAAAATACTTCGAAACGGTAGATTACGACATTATCTAGAAGAGATTTTGTTTCTCGTTGTTTAAAAAGAGTTGGAAAAGGAACTCCCCAAAAAAAAACGGAAGACTTTACAAACCAAAAATTTTAATTGTGTTCAATAATTTTGGGGCACTGAAAAAAAAAATTCTTGTCGTATCTGTTTGGAAGAACCGAGATAAAAAATGTTTTTAAAACTAATGAATTTCGTGCCCATATGTTATAATTTTCCCTTTTAAAATTTCAATTTCTTCTGCCTTTTTCAAGGTATATTAATATGAAAAACCTGTTAACTTTGAAGTAAATGTAATACCCGAAATTTACATAGGTTTAAATTAAACTTTTCAGTTTTTAGTAGGGACGCGTTCGGGGGTGAGGGTGGGACACCGGTGGGTCTTTGTTTAGTTTATTCACGACTGATTTTCGGCGTTATCTTTGGGAGTTTTTAAAACCCAAAAAAAAATGTAGCTTTCGTTTTTTATTTAAAAAATTTTAATTAGTTTCTGTAAAACCCCTTTTTTTTTTTTTTTTATCTATAGTTCTTTTCTTCGAGGAAAGGGTAACATCATGTGGGGTTTTTTTTTTTTTAATCTATTCCCTTGGGGTTAGTTTTGTAAAATTCTGTCCTTCCTTCCCAAAATCAAATAATTTATCAATTGCGTCAATATGTACAAAATAATTATTGCCCCTCAGATTTATTGGATGATTAAAAACGTTTTTGACTTGAATTGCCCCCCAATTACCCCTGGATGAAACCCCGGGAAAATGTAAAAAATGCAAAGCCCTTTTCCCCCCAAGGTGAAGATTTGCGTGACAGGCGACGAAGGGATGCATGCTTGATGGACGAAAAATTAGGGCGTGGGGACAAATTACCCAGAAGCCCCCTCGCCCCACCGGTAACAAGGGCCGTCGTGAGGACCCCTGCATCCATGATTTGACATGAAGAGGGGTTGTGTTTCCGTGACGGGGGGAGGGGAGGGGGGGCTTCCTTTACGGGGGGGCCGGGGGGGTATAGGAAATAGGAATTTTGGGGTTTTTGGTGTAGAAGGAAGGGGAAAAGGGTTCCCCTTACCGCGCGCGCCACGCGGCAAACAAAAACAGCACACACAAAAAAACCACAACACGCGAAAGCAGGACGCGACAGGACAAACAAAACCCCCACACAACACACACAAAACCCCCCAACACAACCCCCCCCAAACACACACGCAGAACGCAACCAGCCAGAAGACACACACACACACCGGCGGGGCCCACAAATTCAACACCGCACACCAGACCACGCACCAGCCCGAAAAGCACTCAAAAGAAAACAGATCCCTTTTCCCCTTACCCTCGAAAAAAAAAAAAAGAAAAATGAATTAAAAAAACCCACATACACGCACACAAAACATGCAAAACGCACGCACGCACACACACATGCACGCAGACACTGCGCGGCATGCTGATGCATGCACACACACACATACGTGCGCACGCACGGCACGCACTCACGCACACACACAACACACAACCCACACACCACACACACACACACACACACAACACCCACACAAAAACCCCACACACAAAACTTTTGATGTCGAGTAGGCTATAGTGTTTTACCTTCGTTTCGTTTGTTTTACAGTTTCTAGATTTTAGGATACCTTTTTAAAACGTGCATTGGAAATAATCTATCTATCTACGTATCTATCTATGTATGTATCTACATTGGAAATTATCTATCTATCTATCTATCTATCTAGCTAGCTAGCTATCTATACCGATCTTTCTGTCCATTATCTGATCAATCTACTTGAAAACAACACAGCACTTTTATCACGTGTACTCTATTGTACATTCAAATATACTATCTATCGATCTAGCTATTCATCTACTTATCTCCCTCTAGCTATCTACTTGAAAACAACACAGCACTTTTATCACGTGTACTCTATTGTACATTCAAATATACTATCTATCGATCTAGCTATTCATCATACTTATCTCCCTCTAGCTATCTACTTGAAAACAACACAGCACTTTTATCACGTGTACTTATTGTGTATTCAAATGCATTTTATTCTTCTTCTGTTACTTCGACCAACTAAAGAAAAAAAAACATTCACGAAGTGCCTCTATCTTTTTAAGGCTTTAAAAATTATCTGCTGTTTTGTACATTGAAAGGCGTAATTCTTGAGGATTATCTAAAGGGAAAGAAAACAACAACACCCATCCATGATGTGTATTTGGAAATAAAATCACGTATTTCACTTCCTGCTGTACATTGCGGTTAAATCTTCAGTTGCTGTAGCTGTTGTTACTGCTGTTGTTACTGCTGTTGTTATGCTGTTGTTATTGCTGTTGTTACTGCTGCTGTTATTGCTGCTGTTACTGCTGCTGTCACTGCGCTGTTGCTGTTGCTGCGCTGTTTCTCTTACTGCTGTTGTTACTGCTGCTGTTGCTGCTGCTGTTACTGCGCTGTTTGTTGTTACTGCTGCTGTTGCTGCTGTTGTTACTGCTGCTGCTGCCGCTGCCGTTACTGCCACTGCTGCTGCAGCAACCATCTAAGAAACTTTGAAGAGTGTGTGGTGTAAATGGCGATTGGTTTTCTGAAGGAAGGATGTGAAATGCCATGTACACCACACCACATCAGCCTCCTGGTGGGTACAGCACCAACCACATAATCCAGTAAACAAACAACAACAACAACACAGCAACAAAACCACCTCTCCTCTCTCTCTCTCTCTCTCTCTCTCTCTCTCTCTCTCTCTCACACACACACACACACACACACCCCCACACACACACACACACACCACACACACACACACACACACACAAACACACCACACACACACACACACACACACACACACACACACACACACACACACACACACACACACACACAATTTAATCCTGTTCGAGAGGATTTTTCCCCTGGAGTTGACATCAGTGCTGACTCCACTCTCCCCAAAAGTCTTTCGATGAGACTGTTAACCGAGGCCCCCGTGCGCGTGCGAACGCACAGCAGAACATCTTGCGCACACGTTAACTTCTGTTCCGCTTTTCGTAAGAGTAGGCCATTGAGTGCCGGTGGGAACAGATGACAATATTTACAAAACTGTATGCACGAGGGACTGGATGTAAAAAAAAACCAAAAGCACACGAATGCTTATGCCATTATCCTCGATATAAAAGAAGAATTAAAGAAAAAATGTTATCACCGTCACTGTGTATATTTCACAACTGGATTCCACACTGGCAATTTAATACAATCTTCACTGCCCACTGCCCCTGCAGCCCCCCCCCCACCCCCCCCCCCTCATCCCCCCCCCCCCCCCCCCCCCCCCGCCCCCCCTCCATTCTCCTCACTTTCCCACCCTCCCCCCCTCTCTGCTCCGCTTCAACCTCCTCCAAACCCATCGCTGCACGGCACGTCAGGGGAGACAAATGGGCGTTAATCGGGAGAGCCAATAACACTTTTTTCAGGCACAACAACCCCGCAGTTCCAGGAGACGAGGCAAGGGAATAGAAGGGAAAGGAAGACATCTCATTTGACGCCATGTTGGATGAACACATTTTCTCCTTCCCTCTATCCCACCGGTATCTAAGGGAAAGCGAGGTAGAGTGATAGAAAAAGTCACAAATAAAAAAATAATGGGGAGGGAAAAAAAAAACAATCTTTTTCAGAAGGTTGGGTTTCTGTGCGTTACGTTAAAGGTATAGGTGCATGCATTGGGGGCAAGTTTTGTGAAGTGGATTTGGTTCAAAACAAGTTTACTTTCTCGTTAATTATAAAAGAAAAAAAAAAAAAAACCTTTACCCTGCAACGGGGGGAAAAAATTCAAAGCATGGTTTTTTTCGGAAGCGGAATACAGTTACCTTATTAATGGTGGGTTAAAGATAGGGGGGGGGGTTGGTATCCGTAAAAATCTCACCAATCGGCTCTCACAGGGGAAGAAGAGCACAAAACAAAAAAAAACAAAACCAACGAAAAAAAAAAAACAAAAACCCCCAAAAAGAAAAGAAACAAACAAACAAATCCCCTGGCTTAGTTTCATGATGAGACTCGGGAACTGTTTTTCCCTTTCAACGTTTCCTCCACAAAAAGGCAAATTTTAAAGGTTGGATCGATTCATAAGTATTTCATTTATCCATTTTTTATTTTTTCGCGCACATCGAAGCAGGCCGCCCCAGTTAGTGGTTGGGGGTT